>CAEGAF010084676.1:0-22364 GCA_903067075.1 Micropoecilia bifurca | reverse complement strand
CGTTAAACAATCTGCAACATACTTAAATAATTTACAATAAATAATTACAAATTTGAATATTTAGGGAACTTAATTAATATGATTCACTATCCATTACAACAACTGTGCAGCTTTGACAAGCAGAAGTAGAGCCTAGTGCACAACAAGAATGCAGCAAGTGGTTTATGGATGGTAAGTCAATAACCAAACACTCGTCTTTTCCAGCAGCCATAGTACAACGCGTACAGTGGTAAAAGCAGTTGACCAAATGTGCTGAAGCTCAGCTTGTGTTGCTGGGCAACGTGGCAGTGCCTACTGATTTGTGGTGTTACATTCCAGAGGGTTTTGAAACAGCTTGTTTTCCAGACACCAAAAACCAGATGCCTTTATTTTTCTTTTTAAGAAGCTGCAAAGAAGTACAAAAACATGTAAAATGTGAATTTTGCATAAGAAGTTTCCTTTAAGTAGAATTTTAAACAAACTGGGAGCTGAAATAGTGAAGTGCTTTGTTTTGGTATTTCCGTATTATGCCCTACATTCTGTTTCTGTTAAGTTTTAAACAGGAACTGGAGAAATGAATGACAGAACGACAAAATATAAAACAGGAACTACTTTCAAACAAGGAAGAATATTCACTTAAAGTGATTGTTCAGAGTAGTGAAGGCCTTGGAGTAATCACAGAAGGTACAGAGTACGATATTTTCAGGCCCTCTTTTATAAAAAGCAAACCGATAGCTGTGTTACTGAGCATCAACACCATCAGTGTCACCCAGAGGCTCTTTCACTGAAATATCTAACCTGATCTGACAGAAATAAAATAAACAAAAGGCTGACAGAGTGATCCGGGAGGCTGTTAACAATTGTTTGCTTCTAGACGGGAGTAACAGCAGGGCAGTCGATCTGTAGATCTGATTAGAGAGGAGAGGAAGCGCCATGCTGGAATAAAAGACGAAGCTATTCTTAACTGTAAGTGATCCTCCAAAAGCCTCAAAATGTGGACAACAGTGTGAGCAGCTACTGAAATTTACACTGTAATTACCTTAAATACACAGCTGGATCACTGTTAGTCAGCAAAGAAGATCATTTTCATAGTTCAGTTTATATTTTAAAAATGGAAGATCTTTAACATACACTTATGACTGAACTTTTTGTTTCCAGTGATTCTATCATTCAAGTACAGAACTAAAGGTCTCATCTGTTTATCTTTAGTCACACTCATCACTGCAACAGTGTCCTGACAGATCTGTCCAAAAAAAAATCGATCAGACAGCTGCAGCTGATCCAGAATGCTGCTGCTGTCGTTCTGACTAAAACTAGGAGGAGAGAGCACATCGCCCCAATTTTAAAAAGAATAGACTTTAAAATCACTAAAATACATTAAAGATTTGTTTTATGGAACAGGAATGATAATTTATTAAGCCCGTAAAGTAGAAGGTGCTGTTATTATAATACCGGTCTACCAAACTCCTCAGGATATTGGCAAATGTTACTCAAGTAACTCATTTTAACTTTAAAAACAGTTAGAGCACTTTACCTTATCAAAGTTTGCACACATGAATGAGGATGTCCAGCATAGTCAGGCACAAAAACATACATCACAGCCACTCGTTATGTGAAGAAGCAACAAAACAAGCATCAACTTAACTATTACTCACACCTGAATGCAAAAACAAAAAATAATAATCCCTTATAACAGACTGACATGCACATAAAAATTACCTTTTCAACTTCACAAAAATGAGCAAATACTCAAGGATGATATTGGTAATATAAAGGAATGAGAAAAGGAAAGGCAGGGTGTTCACATCAGCATTTTCAACCATCAGCCTGAATTAATCACACAGTCAATTTGTGAGTTTGCATTTTAAAATATTGTGTGTACCTGCCAAATGTATCCCTTGATGGCTTTTAAGGTGACTGATTGAAGGTAAAAGCCATGAATGAAGAGAGGCAAATGAAGGTAGATAAACAGAGGAAGAGAGACAGTGAAAGAGAAGCTGAGAAAGAAAGATAAAAGAGGGCAGTGAGTTATGTACACAGAGGGGAACAAGAGGTTTCCTCTAATTGTAGCCTGGGGGCTTGTTGGGCAGACAGTCCATTACTCAGATCTTGCCAACAGGTTACCTACTTAGCACATGGGTTTAAAAATAAAAACTGCTGATGTGTCCTAAGCTGCAACTCCACCTCTGACAGCATTTCATTTAAGAGCAAGTTTAGGATCTACAGAGATAAAGTTTTATCATGCAGAGGAAACACTGGGGACTCCAAACAGATGCTTTACATGCAGAAGAACTTTAGTGCCTAACAGGACAAGGTGTCCAAAAATTACTATTCTGAAAATTATGAAATTATAAAACGAAGTCTGTGTCCGTGACGTGGATCACATCAAATCTGTTCACGCTTCCAAACAGACTTCTCCTCAGCATAAATTGCCATTGTTATTAGTTGTGCTTCTTTTTATTAGCTTCTTTTGTCTCATGATCTTGTGATAAAACTGCTGAATACATTTAAAATCCATTCATAGCTTCCATTATTACTTTTGTACATATTCTGCTGCTGTGTTACATCTACATTCCGCGCATCACTTTTTGCCGTAAACCAGACATACAGAAGTCTGACTGCAATCATATCATACATTCTGCTATGATCAAAACTAAATAAATAAACTATTTTCAGAGAGAAAAAAAAATCGGAGTATTTTACCTGCTAATATCAGAGATGAGAAAGAAGAAGAGATTTACAAAGTATCTAAAGAAATCTGGCTTTAAAACCTTTAGGAAGGCATACTGAAAGCACGTAAAATAAAAATGATATAACGTTGACGCACTAAAAGACATGGATGCTATAATGACACCATCTCTTTGGAGACACACCTGGCTCCAATAAAACCTCCTCACTGCTGCTCATTTCTGTGGGTTGCAGTGAGATAATGTATTGGTGTGATATTCAGAGAACACAGCATGATAATTAAAAACTGGCTCCCCCAGAGACCTCTGTCCTTGGTCACAGACGGGGAAGTTTCTGCAGGCTTCCCTGGAGGGTTAGCAGTGGGTGGTGCTGGTGTGGCAACAGCTGGTAGATTGCACATTCGTCTGTCTTGGTATCGCTGCAGAGGCATTTTAATTGTCTCGTTTCTTTTGCATTTCAAAAAAAGACAGGTTGGGATTGCAGACACAATACTCAGATGGAAGCTTAAAGGGCAAATTTCTCATTTTGCTTGCAGTAAAATCAGCGACGAGCGAGCAAGAGAAGACATGATGCAACAGTGAATTAAAGGACTTTGATATGATGCTTATGCAGTTATGATCCAAGTATTTTTGCTAAACTTTCCCAAGATTAGATAAGCAGTGTTGAAGAATTAGTCAACATCATCACTAAGAGCTCAATTATTAGAGTGATTCACATTTCCATTTAAACATGGAAGAAAAATGAAATATGACACAAACATTTTGATGTCCCCTTTTTGAGATGTTACAACCACAAACTAACTACTATGCCATTATTTATTGGTTATTTGAAAATGGCCTGAAATAACAATCTTGCTGTTAATCGCAATTATTACTGGAACAATGAAAATTCTTATTTGCCTTATTTAGCCTTTATTTAGGTGATTGAGAACAAATTCTCATTTGTTAAATTTGACCACAATTATTTTTGCTTTATTTATTTTATATGGGTTTTTTTTTATATTCTTTGTTTCGTTGTTATGTTGTACCTCCAAGTATGTTGTATAAGTACAACATATTTGGACGGTGTACTTAGGTTACTCCACCATATATAAGCAGCTTTTGTTCTTTGTATTCAGGTCAGTTTGTTTGAGTTCAGTTATTGTTCAGTTGGCCACTAATCTGTTCTTTATACTTTTATTTGTAATTATTTACCAAACTCTTCAGGGTGTATTTACAGTGAGACGTCGTTCTACAAAGTACTGATTCCATGAGGCTAAACACAGATGAGGCCATGCTTTTCAGATTTTTACTTCAAGTGAAATTATGGAAAATGTAAATCTTTCATTTAATATGTATGCCCTACTTTGTGTTTTCTGTTACATAAAATCTCACCAAAGTTTATGATTAAAACAAAGTGTGATCAATTTTAAGTGGTACAATTATTTGAGCAGATCAGAAGGATGTGACTCAGCAGGATGCTAAAATTAAAAGTAATACCCAAAATGGCAAAGAGGTTTTAGACATTTTAGAACATTCTGTCCCTTCCCTCTGCTTTTAGTGAGACAAAATTTAGTGGAGAAAATAGAAGAGATGGCCTCCTCTCACACAAACAGAGACTCATGCACAAAGAGAGGTCAGTGGATAAAGTGCAGCCGCCCTGCAGGTAGCTGACATATTCTCTGTGTTGTGCTTTTTACTGGAGGATAAGAGTTGCATCTCTGTTATGTGAGGGCGCAGGGGTTTAGGGCATGAGAAAAGTGAAGTGGAGGGTCAGAAACGTCGTCCTGCAGAGAACACAACAAAATCCAGTTTGTTTTTTTTACTGTGGGAATTATTGTGCCTGCAAGTGTTTGAATCTTTGTATTGTTTGTCTGAAATACAAAACTTTTCCTGAGCCAACAAGCAGACAGCACACACCAGCTCATGGCTGCAGACTTTATATATAGAAGAAAGCATAAGTTTACATACAGCAAATGAAAAGACATGAACAGCTTTTTTTATCTGTCTGAATATAAATCAAACCAAACTTCTCTTCCAAAATTATTTCTATTTGCTAAATGCCACAATAACGAGAGAAAGAATATCAGCTATAAGAGATTCATTTATTAATGTCTTCAAGATCAGAAGTTTACATAAAGAGTTATTATCTCTTTAAACACTGAGGGAAACCCCAGATGATGATGTCATAGTTTTGGAGAAGTCTGATAAGTTAACTGAACATTTGAGTTAATTGGAGGCACATCTGTGGACGTATTTTAAGGCCATAACGATCATTGCTTCATTTGGAGGAAAAATGGAAATGCTTGTACCATCCTGACTACGAAGTACAGGGATGGCAGTGTCATGCTGTGGAGCTGCTATGCTCCAGAAGGAGCTCCATAAATTAGATGCCATCATGAGGAAGGACCATTACGCAGAAATACTGAAGCAACATCTGAAGTCATCAGGCAGGAAGTAAAAACTTAGGTGCAGATTTGTCTTCTAAATTTAAAATAGTGTTCAGCACACAGCCAAAGTGGTTTCAAGGTTACAGGAGAGGACTGGGGCCACAGAAAAAAAAACAAAAAACAATCTGACTTTAATCTCAGAATTCTGAGATTAAAGTCAGATTGTTTTTTTTTCTTGTTTCCAGTCGCCCTAATCCTCTTCTGTACAAAGTAGCTTAAAGACAACAAAGTCAGCGTTTTGGCATTGCCACCATAAAATCCTGATCACAATGCTACAGAGTGAATGTGTGAAATTGAAGGTCAGGGGGCCAAATCTGGCCCGGTATAGCTTCTTATGTGGCCCTCTAGACTCCAGATGCCAAACTACTTCAATCAGCTCCTTCAGGTTTTTTGTTTCAGAAATCATGCAAAATAAACAGATCCTTGCATTTTTTTGCACTAATGCATAACTGTCTTTTTTTTTTTGCAGATTTTCTGCAAAAATAGTTAAATGTGGGGTTTAAGCGACTGCTAACTCCCTTACTTGTACTGCACTGCTGCCTCAGCCTGAATTGATGTCTCTCTTTATCTGGTGTATGTAAACTTCTGGTTCCACCTGCTCCGCAGGAAGCAGAAAGTCACACCGCTCCTTATATACCAAACCACCGGTTCACGTTTGCTTTTTAATCTCCTGTCACTTCCTTCTCACTTCTGATGGCAAAGAGAGTAAAACACTGCAGAGGAAGAACAAGTTACATCACAGCAGCACAAAGTAAGTTACTGTAGTATCTATGCTGGATTTGTGTCTCACAGAGACGGGCTCAGAGTGCATGTGTGCTCTAGGATAGGAGGACAGCGAGAGGGCAGGTGAGAGGAGGAACGAGAAATGCTGAGGAGCCAAGGGGGTAATTTGACTGTCTTCTGGTATTTAACTCATCCAAAAAGCCCTGAGAGGGAATTAGATAAGGTGCTTCTGCATCTGCTGGCAAAGCTTCACTTCCCAGGGTCTGCAGTGAAGCAAACAATAAAAATCTAATTTGTCCTTGACTGTCTATTATCCAATCTTTGCCTCTGCAGGAAAAACGTTGCTACAAATTAAGCCTAATAAAATAAACAATTACTTATTTCTCTGAGTGGGGGTTCAAATGTATCCTGTCCTCTGTTGGTGGGATTAAGTAACAATGGTTATAAGAAGATAACTGACAGAGTTTAACCTGAACAAACAAGTCCTTAAAATAAGTTTTACTCAATTTTCTTAGAATTGCAACACTTCAATTTATTTTGTTATAATCCCAACTAACTAAAAAAATGGTTTGACAATACTGTCTTAAATACATGGTTTTTAGTGGAATACAAAATTATGATCCGACAGGAATTATTTCAGTATTTTAGATAAGGATGTGCAGCTGCTTAGTTGGAGTATAAATTAGTGGATTTGGAGTATTTTTGAAATACTGTCTCAGAAAATGTAAAAGGTTTATGAGTTAGAAATGAATAATTTGCTCATAAAGTGGGAATAATTTTCTTTTTCTGTGGTTTCATTTTCACTATGATGTGGTTGGAGATTGACTAAAACATTTTTGAGAGATTTTGCATGTTTATTATACCCCATGATTTTATTTTTTGGAGTAAAATCTTAAAGCAAAAACACTAACTGCAATAATTATAATAACGAAGCAAATAATCATCATAAAATAATAAACAAAATAATAACGATTCAATGTATTTAAGGTAACATATGAGTTGGAGAATATGTTAGAATATAGTTTTTATGTATTTTATCCACCTAAAAACATGGTTTATTAATTTCCTTAAGGTTAGCATTGTAGTCATATAGCCTGTAATCCAAAAGCTGCTTCCTGTTGTATCACTATATTTATGAGGGTCTGTAATATTTATGGTGTACGGGATTCCCAGCCAACACCCTTAAGCAGAAAATTAACATGGTGGCATTAACCTTTCCCTCACTTAAACCAGATTAAAAATCTGACAATAAATGTGAAACCAAGCATCAGCTATTCAAAGAATGCTCACTCTGCAATAAAGATCTACTTTGCAAGAAGACATTAGCTCTCTAGTTCAGTTTCACTTGTGCAAAGTGCATCTTAGTGTTTTGAGTCTGACACCATTTAATCATTGTGATATTACCATGCACTTCCAGGTAGTTTCATCCGGAGGGACGGAAAACCCTCGAATGTGTTTCTGGTTTGAGAAGGAACTAAAATGAATAGATAGATGGGAGATTTTAAAAGGGGATAAAATGCTTTAAGGGGTTTCCTCTAGGAATGTTAGAAATTAAAACTAATGGGGAGTTGAAATGAAATGTTTTTTACATTTTCATACCAAAAAGTTTGAAAGATATCAAAGTATGGCAGATATTTTTAACAGCCAATTATAGAAATATAGAGTCGAATCTGATTGACTTTTTTGATGAACTGTTTAGACCAAACTTGTGATACGTAAACTGCTTTTTATTTATTACACCACCGCATTTTACTTACAAATGTGGCATAGTAAAAATTAATGGAATGAGTATATGTTTTATTTCCAAGAAGCATTGTTATGACCAAGAAAAAACTAATCAAAACACCAATATATTTAATTTTTGGTGCTATTAACCCCAAATATTTATTTGTTTATTTGTAGGTTTTAGGTTAGGAAACAATCTAAAAGGTTAATTATAATTAACCTTTTAGATTGTTAGTGGCGACTGTGGCTGTGTAGGTACAGTACTAGTCTTTTAATCGGAAGATTGCAGGTTCGATTCCAGCTTCCTCCTGCCACATGTCGATGTGCCCCTGGGCAAGGCACTTAACCCCAAGTTGCCTACCGAGCTGCGTATCGGTGTATAAATGTGTGAGCGTTTGTGAGTGCGAATGGGTGAATGTGGCTCTAGTGTAAAGCGCTTTGAGTGGTCAAAAAATGATCGGATAAAGTGCTATATAAGTTCAGTCCATTTAACGTTTAATAAGGACCATTTCAAAGTAAAAGCTCAGCAAAGGGGTGTTATTTGATTAACCAGGTGAAATTTGATACAATGAATTGTTGAACACAAGGTTAATGTCACCCCACAAAAAAGAGGCAAGGTTGTTCCAGCTGAGATGAAAACAGTAAAGTACTTTTGACTCAATAGGAACTCGATTTTGAGCATAACTTGAAACCAGAGCAAATTTGGGCGAGTCAAGCACTTAGAAATGGAGGAGAAAGTTCTTACTGTAGGTAAGTAGCCTCTGATGGAACATCAGTCCATCAGAGGCAATAGTTGATCCAAAAGGTGAAATAAAAGTACTGACTTAAAAGCAGCTGATGGACACTGAATATTCACACATTTCTGATATTTTTTCAAAGTACAATATTTGAACAGGTAAATGTTCTTGTAGCTCCTTGATGAGCTTCTGTTTAAAAATGGAGAATGAACCAATATCTGTTAAATTACCAGGGCAATTAGGCACAAAGTGGCATTTACAAAATAAAAGAGACTCCTGTTAAGATAATGTCAAGTCCCCCGTTGCGCTGCACTGAGACTCCTAACTACACTGCAGGCTGTCTGTCAAGCATCAAATTCTGCTTTCATGATCAAGTGGGAATAAACACTGATTTATAAATTTCCATATAATTTGTCATTTGGTGTTTCTTTGTTTCACTTAAAC
Source organism: Micropoecilia bifurca (assembly GCA_903067075.1). Classification (NCBI taxonomy): domain Eukaryota; kingdom Metazoa; phylum Chordata; class Actinopteri; order Cyprinodontiformes; family Poeciliidae; genus Micropoecilia; species Micropoecilia bifurca. The sequence continues at coordinate 13,640 of CAEGAF010084676.1, read as the reverse complement.
TAATCAATCAGCTGTGAATGAGTAGCGTTCAGTTTGTCATTTCATTCTTAATGGTGGAGAAACAGTAAGTTACGCTTAAAAGATAATAAAGTCAGTAAATCAATTTTTCTCATGAGTTATTAAAACCCAATCCTGATACTTTCCATTGAGAAAGCAACCAACATTAAAAAAATTGTTTCATCAATAATCAAACTGATATGAATTCACTAAATACAGCTGCAGTATATTTTGTAACTTACAAAAATATTGTTTTTACCTGTTTGTTAAACCATGTTGTGAAAGTATAATGAGCCAGATAATGTGTGAAAAGACTGATTTCTTCCACCTCCTCAGTGCTACTATTGCAGAAATAACCAATAACCAATAACCAATCAGAGCCAGGAGGAGGGTATCAGCGCTGTCAATCACCCAGACTAAAACTTTGGATATTAACCATCCATCCATTTTCTAACACCCATGTCCCTTAGTGGGGTCAGGAGGGTTGCTGGTGCCTCTCCAGCTAACATTCCGGGTGAGAGACAGGGTCACCCTGGACGGGTCGCCAGTCTGTCGCAGGGCAACACAGAGACACACAGGACAAACAACCATGCACACACACACACACTCATACCTAGGGACAATTTGGAGAGGCCAATTAACCTGACAGTCATGTTTTTGGACTGTGGGAGGAAACCGGAGTACCTGGAGAAAACCCACGCATGCAAAGGGAGAACATGCAAACTCCATGCAGAAAGACCGGGGATGGGAATCGAACCCAGAACCTTCTTGCTGCAAGGCAACAGTTCTACAACTGCACCATTGTGCAGATTGAGATATTATGAGATATTAACATACATGGAAAAATCTTATGAAAACTTCATGTTATAGAAGAAAGTGTGATGGCCAATGTAAGAAAGGCCAACAGTATTCAATTATGCTGTATGAACTGATTAATAAATTATTGTGAGGGAATGCAAAAGAAAAGAAAAAATCCCCCATGTCCCATAAGGCAGCTCTGTAAGTATTGGCCTAAGTCGTGTTTTTTTTTTTTCCAAAAGTAATTCCGGTCAAAAAAGAAAGAACAAAAAACACTCTTTTTTATTCCCAAAAGATAATTTAGGCAACAATGATCAAAAATTACTTAGGCCATTATTTTATTAAGGTGACTATTAAAAAGATCCATTGAAATCTAGATCTTTCACAAAAATGATCTGCCCACCTCTCAGTCTCCGTACTTCCAGCAGAAAAGTTTCTGCTGTTTAGCTTTCATGAAACCAGCCTCCATTTCTGCTCAGCTGATTCCACCTCCTCTGTCTCTCTCCTTCTCGGCTGGACGGAGTCACTTTCTGCTCCAACAGCAGCTCTGTCTGGCAAAACTCGCCGACACCATCTTTAAACTACTACTTTAAACTAACCTCTTTAAAAGCAGCTTCCACGCTGAACGCCCATTCAGTTGTATGCCGTGCAACAATGGTTTTATCTCTGCTGACCAAAGAGCAAGTGGAGCGCAGCTCCTACAGTGTTGCTGGAGCTGCTGCTGTGCTCAGGTCGAAGTTGAAACTTGTTTAACTTTGACCACTGAGCGCTATGCAGCCATTAGAGACAAGATATCTATCAAACTACTCCAGGTCGAACAGATCAATGTGGAAACACGGCTCTCTGAATCACAGGGTCTTATCACAATTTTCCCTCCTTTATTTTATCTCTTCCTTTCTGACTCACCATGCAAGCTTAGCTTCTATTGTTAGTTTTAGCAGGAAAAAATGCTGATAAAATGTGGTCATTATCTACTTGTTATTTTTGAAAATGCTGGCTCTTTTTGGCTCCTCTTCTCTGTGGGTGAGCCGGTCAAAGTGCTACATACTCCAGCAGAAAGCTAAGGAAGTGCTGCTTTCAGTCTGGAAGCCACCAACATGACGCAATCCAGCAGGTTTGTCAGCAACTCACCAATCAGCGGTCAAAATTTGTAAACGCCCCTTACCTGGAGGTTTTTCATTAGAAATAAGCTGCAGTCACTGAGGTAATCAGAGAAAATAATCAGGAAAAATGGCTAAACGTCATCAGAGGGGAACATGCACTTAAGATATGCTTTACCCAAAGCATTTAAAGGGAGGAATAGAGTTTATTCATTTTCCAAAAATTAACAAATAGAGTCTGGAACAATGTAAAAGATGGATAAATCCCTGCAGTCGACCTCGTGAGAAGCTGAATATAACAGTGATCGATGTTACAACTACAACATGTTCGTACGAATGTTTCGGTCATTGTTATATTGTACATCTACTGGTTAAATCAAAGATTACTGCATCAAGCTGTGTGTTGCGGCTATAAATGTGAATGGAATATTTGTTGTACAAATATTCATACGCAGACTCACAAACACGATCAAAACGTAGTTCAGATACCTACTAATAAGTAATTACTCACCCTCTTTTTGCAAGTGCAAAATGCGGCTGACAACTATGTCGAGAAGCGATGAAATAACATAAAACATGACTGGTCAAATACTTGGAAAATTAAAAAATCTATAATGATGAAATAGATGACAAATATCTTCCGGCAATGTCAGTTTTAAGCAGCAGGATGAAGTAAAAATTTCAGCACATCCTCATGTTATGGTACAACATCATAATGTCTCGATGCTCTGGGTCTAAAACCCAACAAGATTATATTTGCTGCAAGTTCCACAAATTGTGAAATAAAAACAAAAACAAAAACACCATGATTAGACTTTAACATTATGTTATTTAACCTGTCAAGATCCTGGTTCATTGAATGTCTTTTTGTTTCCTCCTCTTGTATTTGAAAGTGAAATCTGAAGACGGCAGCCTTTTCCACAACATTAGATTGTGGGGAATTCACTTTAAACAAAAAAGAAAATTCAGGAAAATGATCAATATAAAATCTACTAAACCCTGGTTAGAGTCCTTTTGTATGAGAATGCTCGCCTGCAAAAGACTTTTAACACATAGTTTAAAATAAATTACCTTTTCAAGTCTATGATTGAGAACGATAATTAGTTTGAAGGAAACATTTTGCAAGCCAGTGGATGACTTGGCATTTAGTCCACAAATTATTGCCCCCAGTAGAATAAAAAGTAGTAAATTCTTATCTGAGCCTTAATAGCTTCTATTATAAAAGTTGTTTGGAGCTATTAAAGCCTGTAAAGGACACACCTGTCAGCTATCAAACCACAGTCTGCAGCCCACATACTCAAAGAGTCATGCAAGATGCATGAGAGAGTCGAAGAGTGGGTGTATGAGTGTGTCCTCGTTACACCATCAAAGGCTTTTGGTGACTGCCGCGAGGCTCCGCCATCAGCACTCCGAGACAGGATCTGGCTTCCTCTCCAATTATGATCCCCCCACCTCAGCAGAGGGTCAGGTGGTCCTTTCTCAACCGGGACGGAAGGAGGGAAGTGGCAGGATGGAACGGGAAAGAAAAACGTAGTCGATTGCAGGCCATTTTTGGAAATGAAAGGGAATTCCTAATATAGTCTTGGTTGTGAATACTGAGCTGGCTTGGACTGGGAGCTGCTCATTTTGGGTTGGCTGAATGGTAACTGTGACTGCAAAGCTGTCTGTTGGAAAAAAAAAAACCAAACAAAAATAAAAACGCACATTTTGTTCCAAAAATGATTTATCTCTGAACACAGAGAAGCGGCTCAAGGATTTTTTTATTAGTAAGAATGGGTTTTATATAGTTTTGCAGTGCGGTAAAACGTTTAATCTGGTTCTCAAAATGTCTTAATATCTCTGTGGGTTAAAGTTGTACTGAACATTTGACTTGTGCCTAATATCTCACTTTAAGTCTGAAGGGAATTGATTATGAAGAGTTGGAAATGAAATTGCTCCTTAAAATAAAAAAAACAAAAAACGATAGTAACATTAACAATAATAATGAACATCCATGCTGAATCCTAATAGTCAAGTCGCATCTGTAATAATGTGGGTGGATGGAGAAACAGATTCTCAGTCAGAATCAAGACATGACTCCAAAGCATTAATATTACTTCCAGCTAGAAGAAGCATGCTGATAAAATTAAAAGATTACTTTAAATGTAACTCTGCCAGGGGTATGAATAATGTTGGGCTTAACCATTTTCTTACTGGGCTTAATATGATTCACATTCTGTCATTTTGTCACAATTTCTACTTTCTATCAGGAACACAAAATGCTAGAAAACAATTAACAAGGCTAATGTTTAATCCAGAGAGTTAAATATGACTCTAGGCCGGGTGGAGATATGATGGCTGCAACTGGAGCTTTGACTCTTCTGGAAAAGAGATTTTTTTTTTGTTTTACTATTTCTCAAGAAGCACAGAGATCAGACATTGATGTTGGACAAGAAGGCTTCGTGTTTGCAGCCTGAACAGTCATGTCATATTTTATCTGACTTTCATGTCATCAATGTGACACATGCATAATAATTTTGCACCAGAAAAAGGAAGAAGTTGTAAATCTGTAGTTAAACAATGGCTATAAATTATGATTATGAAGTCATGTAAAATATATTTGTCACTGAAGTGCATCACATCATAATCCCACCACTCTTGGCTCTGACTGCATATCTAGAGAGGCTTATCTACAGAAACTGCAGTCAATGCTTCACAAAGGGCCATTGCCATTAGTTGTGCTTCCTTTTTTATTAGTTTCATTTATGTTATGAACATGGGATGATATTGTTGACTCCCACAGCTGAATAAACTTTAAAATCAATCAGTAGACGACTGCATCTATTGTTACTCTTGTAAATGGTTACATCCACGTTCTTCCTCTGTGCGTGTCGGTCGCTTTGAGGACGTAAACTGTTCACACAGAAGTCTCACTGCAGTCACATCATTCAGGAGAATGAAAAACCACACAAAAGAAGAACTTTCAGCAAAATTAAATAAAATAATCTGAATCAAGAATCAAGATCTGCTGTGTGAATTTAGCCTAATTTATACCAAAGGTGGTCAAAGTTCTGTGAAGACACAAAAGTCATTTTATGTTAAAATCCATCCAACTTGAAATGCCATGACATTCTGAGAATGGGAAATGACAAAATATATATTTTACAGTTAATTTCTTCATTTTGTAGCATTACTGCCAAAATCTCTTGCTTTCTTTTTCTTCAACTGTTTCTACAACTCTCTCAAAGCTCTATCCAACCAGTGCCACTCTTGCTCTAGTCTCCAACTTCAAAGAAATCCTTTCCAAGATGTTTCAGTTCTTTACTTTGAACTATTTACCATCTCCCCTTAAAGCTTTCTTCACTAAATCCTAACATAGTAACATTCTGGAGGTTTAGAAACTCATCTGAAGGATTTCAAAGGCAAACCTACAACCAGGAACAAAGCACATTCATACAAAGTAAATATCAACAGAAGATATGATGGTTTAGAAGAAGAAATACACGTACAAGATGACGCTACATTGCAACATAAACTCATCACTCATTCGGCAATAAGGTGAAATTTTAAATCTTGAGTTGCATTTTCTTACAAAATGTGACTAAGAAGTGGATTTGCAGGACAGAAATCCAATGCATATGCTATATGATACATTTAATACTCATAAAACATCAGTGAAGAGAATTTATTTTTGCTGATGACTTTATAAAATTTGTTTGAAATAAAAAAATAAGTTAATTTCAACTGATGGACTCAATTTACTTTAATTCAATAATCAATAATTAATATGTAGTTAAAATGTCTTTACTTTTTGGACGAGCCACTGTGAACACATTAATTTCCAGGTTTCCACCATGGCCTCTGGCATTTGTTGCTTGTTTCATGGGGGGTTAATCCCCTCAGTAGGTAAAAAGCATGCCTTATGGAGCTTAGGCGTGGAGAATGACTTGCTCAGTCCAAACAGTTCTGCAGGATATTCCAAATAATCATACGTAGTCATATGGCCAGTGTTTGTGCAGAGGCTCAAATTGTTTTTTACCTATTGAAAAGCTCTCAGGTTTTTAGATTGGTTACAACTCAAACCTTCAATTCAGTCTGATCAAGAAAAAAGCCAACTGAGAGCTGACTTTCAGCTCTACTTATTGTTTAACTTATTACTATAACAGGAAACACCTGGGTTGAAAAATCACCCAAAAAGTAGATATTTGTCACACATCTCCACGAAGCAGATTCACATGAAAGTATCTTTAGATAAAAGCTTAAATGTGTATCTATTGTCTCATTATTGGATGTAAAACACAACAACAATAAAAACATTATTCTTGTCCTCATTCGTTTGGAGAAAGATGTCAATAATGGTTCCTTTTGAAAATAAAAGAACAAATAACGGCAACAACATGGAGTGTGTACGTCAACTATTTTTTTACTTTTATTTGGTTCGGCAGTAACAGCAAAACCATAGTCTTTTTGACACAGTTTCAAAATAAAAAAATATAGATTGTGTAATTTAACAAACTCACCTTCTACTCAAAACAGCAGCAGCCTATAGAGGTTGTTTTAACACAAATAGATGCACAAATACCTTGCTTCATCTCTTTTTGAAAAGTGAGGATCACAGCAGAGTAAAAACAAGTTACACACATTTCACATATAGTATTCCCATATACAGTATACTGCGTAAATATTTATAAACCACTTTATTAATAAATATCTATCACCCTCTAATTTATAGTTGTGTGCAAATGTTCCTATCAATGCACATGAAATCAAGAGGACTTGTTTACAACATGTTACAGTTTTTGACTTGCTACCACTGCGGTTTGTTCAGTGCCGTACAGAAATATTAACTTATTGTTGTTGGCTGTTTTTTTTATATCTTTTTGATATACCCTGTAACAAATCATACCAGATGAAGAATAATCTGCAATTTCAGTAAACAAAGTCAATTTTGTTAACAAACGAACGGTATAAGTTTACTTTAAAGAGAAATTTTTCTTGATCTGTTTATGAGTTTTTATCACATGGTTAAGTTTATACAGGACTGATTAGCACATTTGCTCTACCTGACCTAATTTTCACCTAAAATCCAACAGAACTAAAAAAGAAGCACCAAAAATGCATCCTATTAAAGTCACATGACAGAGTATTGTGAGACTGGCATTTCTTGGTGCTTCCCTTTGTTATTCTTTATATAGACCAGACAGTATAGCTACAAAGGGGAAATCTACCACAGATGGGACAGAAAGAAATCAAAGATTAAAAGCCACTCATAGTTCCAGTGGTTGTCACTGTAGTCATGGCAAAGAAAGTCCAATGATCCTTGAATATGTTCAGGGTGGTTTTAAAAATGCAGCATTTCATGTTTATCATTTCTAAACATCCATTTCCTACAAAACAACCTTTTTTTAGGCACATAAGCAGAACAACGTGTAGTGCATTAAAGCTGCATGAAAAACATTTTGTAGCTTCACAGAATTCACCTTTCATTATTTTAAACTGAGATGAAGGCGGCAGATCATTAAGCTACAAGAAACAAATGTTTCCAGTCACATTACGATTTACCAAATCCTGGCTCAAAAACAAAGCCACACTGACTCCTAAGAAGTCTGAATGTAATCTGCTTTTTAACATATGACAATGCAATCAGCAGCTTTAAAGCAAGGAAAACACAGAGAGTAGCAAAAGGGCAAAACACAGTCCTAAAAGGGACACCTGTGCTCTGTTGCTTTTCCTATTAAACACAAAAAGAATCCCAAAAGGTACCTAACATGTTAAGGTACCTTTTGGGATCTTAACAGATGAGAATTAAAACTAAATGCTATTTTTCATTTTATTTGAAGCTTGCATCCTATTCCTTACAAAATATTCCATACCCGTGAACCTTAATCTATTTTAACATGTTACAACTAAATCCAACCATGTATTTTATTAGGGATATTATGTCATACACAAACGCAAAGTAATGCATGTAGAGTCAATGAAAGAGAATGCATACAATTTCTTTAATTTTATAAGCAGAATACTTACAGATTTGATCAAACTGGGTTAGAAGGTGTAACTTAATTTATTTAAACTTCTGGCTTTAAATTCAGAGGTTTAAAGCCACAGGCTCAGGTTGAACAACTGTGGACAATCTGGTCATGATGTAAAGTAGGAAAAAAATGTATTAAAGGAACCTATAAGATATTCTGCTTAAAGTTTGCAATCAGTCATGTGGAACAAACAGCAAACATGAGGAAGAACGGTCAGAAGAGACTAAGGATGAACTGGACTGCACATCATATCAACAATGACACATAGTAGGAGTAGCATTTTGCTGTGGGGATGTCTTCCTTCAGCAGGGACAGCTTTTCCCAATTTATGAATCGATGAATGGAGACAAATAAACAAATATAATCACGTTCAGGCAGGAAAAGATTTAAGAGAAGGTCAGTTAACTTACGTTGCATCCAGAATTACAATGAGGTGCTTTCAAAATCTATTTGTATGTAATGGACCAGTAAGAACAGACCAAAAATCAGTGAAGAATCACTGGCCAGACATGAATATTTACGTCCAGAGATACTCTCCATCCAAACTCACCGAGTTTGAGCTATTTGGGGAAGACAAAGGAGCAGAACTTGAGTCTCCGTTGATAGAGACGTACTCTAAAAAATTGCATCTCTAATTATGACAAATTGCTGCTCTATTAAATATTGACTCAGGAAGTCTGAATCAAAAAGAATGCAACAATTGAAACCGTGTTTCATGTTGATTTTCCTCCATTATCCACCACTTTGCGTTAGTTCATCCCATAAATTACACTCAAGCTAAAACATCAAAAATATAAAAAAGGGTTTAAAAGGTTGAAATATTTTGGCCAGGCTGTGATAAAACAGGAAAAGTAATTAGAATTAAAGCAAATAACTACAGTTTTAATTATTTTTATTTTCTTTATTTTTTTAAACTGTAAGTATCAGATTAAAAACTGTCCGGTAAAAGACTTTAATTTTGTTATATAGATGTGAGTTTTATCTCATTGTCATTTCCACCAACCTTGTGTGAGAGGATTTGTGTCATCTTTCCTATTCACTATAATGCATTGATAAAAAGAGCAGAAAAATGATTAAGAGCACTATTAAGAAGAAAGTGTAAAAATAAGAAAAATAAAACAAAAACAAGAAAGAATAATAGACTACTGTTCAATGCAGAAATCTACAACCCATAACCGTGTTCCTGAATCCTCAAACATTTACAAACTTGGGCATGTAATTTCAGATCAGATTTATCCTTACAGCAGTTTCAAACTACATTAGATTACATTAATCTAACCCCCCACACTTTGCTGCTCTGAAATAAAATCCACTACCATCTTCAACACATCACTCTAAAACACACAGAAAACACAAGAAATCCATACGAATGCTTTCTTCCATTTATAGCTAATAATTAGATTAGAAATAAATAAAATAAATAAATACAATGCATTGATAACTTTGTTAAGGCGCTGATTTCAACAGTCAGATCAGTGGTTGAAGGAAAACAAACTAAATAACTAGAAAAATGATATTTTCCTCAATAAATAAATAAATTAATAAATAAAAAACAGTCATGATTATGTACTTTAATATTTATCAGCTACTGTTGTCATGGTCACTGTTTGTGTCTTTAAATATGTCTAATGTTAATGAGGGACCTTAAAGTGTATTTAAAGACATTATGATGGACTAAAAATCACAGGTATAAATAAAAGTTTGACAAGCATTAAGATAAAATTAGATGCTTAATTGTTCATTTTTGGGATGTTTGTCGTTTTGCTTTTGCACTCTGGCTCGTATAATGTAAAGGCCTGACTAAGCCTCTGTGGTGCAGTATAATAAAATCCATCACAGAAAGCCCACCTCTCATTAATATTCCCTGTCTAGACACTGTATCTGTCTCCTTGAAAACCCCAGTCACCATTTTATTTTGAGCGAGTCAAGATTATCATTTGACAAAACAGAAAGGCCTTTCCAGATTTTCTACTGAAAATGAACTTTTTAGGAGAATTTTAACCCCGTTAATAAAGCAGTCACTCAGATGGAGCATGAGTTTGCTCTTTTTCTCGGCTTGGGCTCCCCAAAATCTCTTTCGTCTGCACCACAGTGGCTGAAAGAGCACATAGTCTGTGACAGTCTGCGCATGCCCAAGCGAAACACACTGTTCGACAGACTGTAGATGACACAGTTGCAGAAGCTGTTGCTAATGGCCAGCCAGGTGGTGATGAAGGACAGGGCAGGGATATCTAACACGTGGGAACTCTCTAGAAGAAAGTAGATTATGTAAGGAAGCCAAAGCATATAGAAAACGCTTGTGATGCGGAACAGCACCATGGCGTAGCGTCGATCCGGTCCGTGCCCTCCGTGATGCCCACCACCGTTCCCTTCCCCGGGCTCCATCTCCTGGCTGGGAAACCGGGCCCTCCGTTCGCTGATCTCCCTGTTGTGTTGTTGGCAAATGCGAAAGATGTGGTAATAGGTAAAACAGACAACAAGTGCGGCGGGTGCATAAAGAAAGCACACCACGAAGCCAGTGAATATGGCCGAGGTGGGCCAAGAGTGAGCGCACCATTCAAATATATCCCCATGGTATCCTGGCTTACCCCAACCAAAGAAGGAGGGCAAGAACACCAGGCTGGAGTAAACCCAAATGATGGCGATGCAGCCTCGTAGTCGACATGGCGTCACCAGTTGGTTGTATGATAGTGGTTTAGTTATGGCTAGGTAACGATCCACACTGATGCAGGCCAAACAGGCCATTGAGACGCTCTTCAGAACAGAGATGACGTAGCTGAAAACCTGGCACGTGATTGGTTCCTGGACACCTGCTGGGTAGTGTAGCAGAGACAAGGTGGGCACAAGGCAACTGAGACCAACCAGCAGGTCAGCGTAGGCCATCGTCTGGATGAAGTAGCTTGTGGTGTAGTGATGCAGCAGAGGGGCACAGTGAAACACGAAGATCACTGTCAGGTTCCCGACGATAATGAGGACTGTCAAAAGCACGATGACAACAGTCTCCAATATGCACGCCTCTACGCCTTCCTTCAACCCCCATCCCAAGGGACAGGAGTGGTTGGAGACCCTGCTAGAAAAGAAATCTCCATCGCTGCTGTTGGTGGTGAGGGTAGGCTCTGTCATCAGTTCAGAGTGGTTCATTTTCTCGGTGTAGGTGAGTCAGATTTGTCGTATGCCACCCGCCACCCATAAGCAAACTGACTTGAAACCGGAGATCTGCCCGTGTCCCTCTGGTTCTTCACCACCCCTCAGTTCAAAAAGCGTATTATTCTCTCAAGCACACCTGTGCTTTTGCTCAGGATACCCTCACATCGCTGGGTCTCAATCAAGTGAACGGTGACTGGAGGAAAATCAGTACAGTCTCTGAAACAGCATGACAACTTGTTTCTCTCTTCTTTCAAACTGAGCATGGCTGGTCATGGAAGTCGGTGGAATAGGGAAAATGATTCAACCAAAAGTGAAGTGGCATTAGTCCCGCTACCAGCATCGATCCCAGAGGCGAGTTTCCCTGCTGGTTTGGAGCCCCGATCTGTGTCCTCGTCGCATGATTTTAATGAGAGTTGCCACCAGGAGGCTGGAGATTTTAAGTCGTCACCACAGGGGCAGAGAGCACAGAAGATGTGAAGAAGGAAACCACACAAGCTTACGGGACAAAACTGAGATCATGCTTCCTCCACCAGATACTCTCCCAAACAAAAAAAAGGCTTAGATTATTTTAAAGAGCCTCATGAGGATTGGCTCTCGAGTTTAATTCAAAGTTTCAGTTTATGGTGAGTGATAGAGGAGGCTTCCCTTATTTTGGTGGTTCTCTATCAGCGTCTGGAGCCCATGTATGCCCAGCTATTGTCCGAATCAAAACACAGACACAGGCTACAATAACAGCGGGATGTCCACAGCAGATAATGTCACAGCTCTTTCAGCGCATACGGCAGTGGGGGGAGAATCTGTTTATAAGGCATTTCTAGAATTTGGTCAAACAAAGCATGTCAAAATGTCTCCCGTCATGCAGAAAAGGCTTGAATCCAAAAGTACGAGCTTGCCTCTCAGAGTTACTGGACTGCAAGTTGCACAAACAAAACAAAATGCAAAAACATCCAGGATCTGATAGACGGGTGAAATGCTGGAATCCCATGGGGTTGGGTGAAAGGACAGTCAAGGAGTAAGGAGAGGCCAGCTGACAAACTCAGAGCTCCACTCACTTCCACTCCTCGGAAATCCCTGTGGCCACACTTGCAGAGACAGGTCTCAGAATCGATCAGTGCACCTTTCAATTATCCCATAAACTTGCTACTGACATGATACCTTCTCCACAAGTGCTTGATGCAACCGTAGCTTTTCTAACTACTCCTCGAAAACTGTATAAGATCCTATGCCTTTGTCTTTAAGTCCACATCTTTCACTCTGATCAAGACCCTGGAAGTTCAACAAAAGGTGGGGGAATCCACTCTAGCAGCAAAGCAACAAAAAGAAAGTCCCAGTTGGAGTCCCGTGTTTAGCGCTGGGTTTTGGAAAAAGCCCCTTTTGGCTCAGTCAAACAAGGCAATCCATGCTTTGTTTTGTTTTTTTGTTTTTTTTCAACAAATAAATCCTTGGATCCTGGAATAGGAAAAATGAAAAAGCAACGCAGTTATCCAAAGCAACAAGCAAAATAAAAAAAGGATGACTACATTGATGGAAATGAGTTAAAACTGCAGCGAGGGAAGAGAGGGGACGAGGAGTCCCTCAGCCCTGGTGCAGTGAGGAGAGATGCTGCGACTGGCTTACTTCCCTCCCTCCCTACACAATCTCTCTAGCTCACACACTCAAGTTTCGCTCTCTCTCTTTCCACACACACACCCAAACAAAACCCTCCCTCTTCCTCCCTGATTTCCCTCCTTTCCACCCTCCTGGCTGCACCTGAGGCTCCCTGAAACATTATCCCCTCTCTCAGACTGGCTTTTTTTCCCCCAGGAGTAAATTTAGAGACATTTCCTATTTACATATCACTTATCTCTCTTTCAGTCGATTTTCTATTAACTTACCCCCACTCCTCTGTCTCCTCCCTTTTACTCCTCCTCTTTTTCCATCCTTTTCCATTTCAGCCCAACAGGTTCCAATCTTCATTTACTTTTTCTAATATACAGAACATAAAATGTAAAGTAGTGAAAAATACTGAAATAGTCCCATCCAAAGACCAACCTCAACTATCCTCACAATTTAACCCACGAGTCACCTAACCAAAATCCCAGCATGACTGTAGGTTCTTTAGGTTACTTCATTCACACTACATTTAACTCAACCTTAGCACAGTTATGTCTGCCCCTTGGTTACAGTTGCCAAGCAGTTTGGCCAGTTGGGAGCATCCTCTGGCGGACAGATGATAAAAAGGATCAAGTGACAGCAAATTGGCTAACCAGCATGCCAGATGGAGAAAAAAAGGCATTACAGACCGGAGAGCAAATCTTAACTGGGAATATTTACATTTTAATTGTTACAATATGAAAGTGTATCTTAATAAATCAGAACAATTGAAACGTATGTCCATCCATCCATCCATCCATTTTCTTCCGCTTATCCGGAGTCGGGTCACGGGGGCAGCAGCTTCAGAAGGGAGGCCCAGACTTCCCTCCCCAGCCACTTCTTCCAGCTCCTCCAGGGACCCCAAGGCGTTCCCAGGTCAGCCGAGAGACATAGTCCCTCCAGCGTGTCCTGGGTCTTCCTCGGGGCCTCCTCCCGGTGGGACGTGCCCGGAACA
>CAEGAF010084674.1:0-27589 GCA_903067075.1 Micropoecilia bifurca | reverse complement strand
GCTATATAAAGAACTCGGGACCAATTTTTTATTATTAGACATCCATATTTGTAATGAATGGAACAAATCATGTTCCATTCAATACCGGACGGGTGGCAACATAACTGTGGCGTCTATTCTATGCGCCTTATAATGAGGTGCGCCTTATATATGAACAAAGTTTTAAAATAGGCAATTCATTGAAGGTGCGCCTTATAATCCGGTGCGCCTTATAGTGCGGAAAATACGGTACATGAATGGATGTTCTATCTTTTCCTGTTTTAAAGAGTAACTTAGACAAAATGACAAATAATGTGTAACATTATTTTAATTCAGAATCTCTTGACTTTTTTTGTTAAAGCTCTTATATGCTTCCTGAATAAATAAAAGATAAGTATTATGCAATTTAGTTATATACAGCTTAAATGAATTGTCAAAGGTGCAGATAATTTGCCATCTGCTCGTTATTGCCTGATGTGGTATTTTTTTCCCTTCATCAAATAAATTTACCCAAATTGACACATCCTTAGAATGAGAAAAATAAATAAATGCAAGGACACTTTGTTCCTGACATTTTTTGTTTACTTATTTATTTGTTTTTTTGGAAGTTGTGAAGATCCTAAAGTGACTAAGCAGAACCTTACTGCTGTGATCTTTCACTGAGGGTGTGACGTTCTTGTGCTGAAGTCCCATGTTATTTTTGGGGCAGAGGTAATAACATGCCTATTACGAATGCGAGTTTTGTTCCTGTTCTGGATTTTTTTTGTAACCTTCTAGATGAGTTGTGGATGCACTCTTGCAGTAATTTCAGTTGCCTGGCCTTTTCAGGGGGAAGGTTCACCATATGTTCCATATTTTTTTTTCCATTTGTGGATAATGCATCTCCCAGTGTTTTGATAAAGTGTTTTGTAGCCCTTTCCAGATTGGTCAAAATGAACAACTTTGTTACTCATCTGTTCAAAAATTTCTTTAGATCAGCACCTCAGTTGTTGCTTTTGGAGATATTTAAGGCCATGTCATGTTTTCAAACAGGTGTACTGTTAAACCCTTGCTCCAAACTGCCTCATAGTTCTTCAAACATACATGCACAATGTCAGGAGACATTAATATTATAAAACAGTCTTAAGGCACATTGAGTTTTCATGTTTTTTTTGTTTAACCTGCTTGTTCTGTTTATTCAGTGGACAATAAGGTGACCTACCTACCAAACAGAAACTGTAAAGTAAACAGTAAACTCTCAATGTATTTAGTAGGTGATGCAACTTTTTTTTCCCCTGAGCAAACAGTGTATCCAGCCCTGGCATACACTGTTACTGTAACAAAACCTGTTTTTGTATTGCTTTGTAGGAGTGTCTCTTTATATTGAATTTTGTGTCTGACAGGATGTGGGGATTGGGGGTTAAAATCCCCCTAAAGCGAGGCGAAAAAAGAGCAATCAAATTAGGATGTAATGACCTCATCATCAAAACAGTTTTTCATGCTTATTAAGGAGCGGACAGACACAAAGCGTTCGAGCTGCGGATATGAAAGGAGCGAGACAGCATTTTCTCATTTGAAGTAACTTAAGCTAAACTTTCACCTCTGAGATGTGCCATCGACTCCTCCGATTTACCTGCAGTGAGAGGTTTTGCATGGTCTGCTTGTGGTTAAGTCGGCCATGGGCACCCTGAGGCGGTTTCTTGTATTTCCTTCACACTTCTGTCAAAGCACATAATAAGTGACAGATTATATCCTGAAAGAAAGACTGGAAGTACAACTGCATCCTATTTTGTTGAAAGTGTGTTTATGCACTTCCCACCATTGATAGTATCAGTCATGGATACCGCAGAAATCACGTTATGGTTCAAAACGTTGCACTAAACCACCCTTGGAGTGCTTGCTTAAAATTTAACTGGCATTGATTTTAGAGTTTTTGATATATTTGTACATTTCAGATTCTACATCTCTTTTAGACCAGAGTTTATGTTGCTCTAAGTGTAGCATGGGCCAAGCTAAACACTTGTTGGATAATCACACTGACTATTAATACATCTCTGGGACCCACATGTTGGTTCTAAAACAATTTATGCAAATAACTGGCTAATTTTGTGTAAACATTTTGAAAATAGTTGCATGAAATCCAAAATACAAACACATACTCTGCAACTTCAGAACAATCATTTCTTTAATTTTGCATTTTAGCTTTTCATTTTTCTCCAAATTAGAATACGTTTTCCATTTTGTAACTGTCTTGAAATGCTCAATTAAGAAAAGTTTCATGTCCAGACACTTTCACCAATTTTTCATAAGTGTAGATATGGGTTCAATGAAACAACTTGTCCAATCAGATAACTTGTAAGTTATTAAATGAGGAGACACTAAGACATATTTTGGCTATCAGTTTTTTATGCTCCAGTCACATTGTGTGCTATCTGTTTTTCATGTTTGAACTAGAAATGTTGATAAAAAAAATTATCAGATGACATCTTTTATGAATTTTTGGGAAATTTCAGGCTTATATCATATAAGTGCATTTTTAAAGCAATTACACAGATATAATAAAAAAACAGCTAATAACAGTATTACACAGTACATTATTTTTAATCTTTATTCTATTTGTGTATAGAACTAACAAAACTTTGTCTGTGTACAGCTGAAGAATAAGTACGGTAATATTTTTTTTTAATCTAGTGCTTCTGCACCCTCTTCCCCCTTCATGATGCTCCTCTGGGCAATTGCCTTCATACCATTTTTTTCAGGTCTGTCTGCTTATTGTAAATATAATTGATACTTAAATAACAATTTTGCCCATTTAAGGTTCTTATCTTGAGAACCTCTATCAAGTTTTTTTTAAGTAGTCTGTCCATGCAGAGTCCTTAGCCTGCTGTTACTACGAGTAATTAGTGCAGAATACAAATAAACTTCAGTGACAAAACATTTGGAAAAACACACATAGAAGTGCTTTCTGCGCATCAGCCATAACATTTCAAGAAACTAACTCTTGTCTGATTGGCATACATGAATTGCATGAGTATCTGGGTACCTTGTATGTAATTAAATTACAATTTATTGCAAAATAGCGAGACAAGCTTAAGAACTGAGTGGAACTTTGTTTAAGAGATGATAAACCATATGTAAGGTGAGTTTCGCTCATGATTAAGCAAACCTTTAAAAGAAGCTATTTGTGTATCCAGACTAATTAATCCAAGTCATTTCATATTTTGATTTGATTTCAGATAACAAATTGGTCACATCATTTGTCAGCTCCACTAGAGCTTTACAACTAAAATATCTGTCCCTGTCTGGAGCAATCAGGGTGTATTCTGTTTGGCACGCCTGAGTTCTCGCCAAGTCCACTGGGTGAAGGGGAACTACGCTGGAAGTCAGCTGAGCTGGAAAACTGTCCTGTGTGTAGCTCTTCATCTGTGAAATGGACAGCCTACTCTGGTTGCAGCCAAATGTGTAAGATCAGTGGACGTGTTCTCCGAGTTTCAAGTTAAGGCAACTGACCAAGAATTTTGTTCCTTTAACATGTTTGTTTACATGGCGATCGATTGTTTGCAAGAGTAGCAGTCAGCTACAAATTATGTGCGAGCACGATTGCTCACCAAGCTGCACTCCCATTCAGCTGGTTTTGATGGAAGGAAGGGATCATGGGACAGCTCTTGGATGACTCTGAAAGGACTGTGGACTGTGGCGGTTTGTCAAAATGCTCTGTGGGTGGGAATGCATACCAGTGTCCTCAACAAACCCAAAAGGCAGCACCAGCAAGCTGGAATACGTAGGCTCGACCCCGTGGCCTGCGACGCAGTGGGCCAATGGCGCCTGGCGGCCGAGCCCAGAGCGCCGTTTCTGCAGCAGATGTATTTCTAAGATTTGGTTGTACAACAACATCAAAGTCAGACTTGATTGTTTTTGATTGTATGATTATTTGATGTTGTAGTCTTTTTCTTTATTTCTGGGGGGAAAAGATATTATCATTCAACCACACTTATTTAATTGCAGCAATTGGAGCCACTCTAATTGGGCCTTGACTTTCATCTTTAATGGTAATGATTATGAGATTGCGCTTGTGTTGGGCAGTCTAATCTGATGAGTAAGACTTGCATGATATGACTGCTTTAGCTGAGATTTAGCTTTTAAATATTGCACTTAAGCTCCAAACACTTATTTTTTTATTATTATATAGATATATTCTATGTTGTTTTACGCACATCAAACACATCCTGCGTGCACCACATTGTTTCCCGACATGATGTTTGCTGCTGATTTGATCTTTGTAATGGAGGCCTAGAATAAGTAAACAGTGAAGGCCTGTTCAAAATATCAGCCTGCTTTGTCAGAGCGACGCAGACATTTAAGGAGCATGTTATCATGTTGATATAAGCAATTAAACATGAAGTTGCCCTCTGCAAGCTCCGACTGACTGTATCACCTTAATTATTATCTACAGAACCTCAAAGCATTTTCTGCGACTCGATAAAAGTGGACTTTATCACAGCCATTACGTGGTTAAATGTCTGACTACTTGAAGAAAAAGTTTGAATTTGGGGAAATGTTTGGCTTTGCTTGTAATGTGTTTAGGTATATAGAGGTTTGCAAATGCTTTCAGGCTGCATGCATGTTAAACAAAGCAATTATTCCTTAAATGATACCTTGTACTCTAAAGCCTTTGTGTCACAAGCTTGCCTCGATTAAGGAAGTATAAACAGACTGCTCTGTGACCCAGGAAATTGTTAGTGGGCCCTGAAAAGATGTTAAATAGACTGATAGCTTTTATCTTTTCCAATGTATGGTTCGAGAGTTCATATGAATAAAACACCAAGCAGAATTCCCTATAATCAGAAATGATCAGGGTTTATTTTTAAATTGATGAGGAAGGTTTAGCTTTAACCAACCAACACGCATTAATCACATGTCACTGCAGTCTTTTTCCCCCAAGTCAACCACAACCAGATCATGATCTAGTCAAATGTGACAAAGCTTTGCAGGGATAGATGGCCAGCGATCTGGACTCTACCCATGCCAGTATGGCAGCTGTTTTGACAAGGATTATCACTTTGATCAAAAGGTAATTTATAACAACCCCTAGCTTGCTCAGACCTCATATCTCTCCTGAAAAACTCTGCTTACAAATATGAGAATGATGCTGGTAGCTAGGTTTCTCACCTTCTGCTAAAGAAGGAGGCGAGAGAGAGAAAAAAAACAACTCAAACTTTGTGTTATCTTTGGGCCACGTTGCAGGCCGACTCTTGCACAGAAGGCCTGGATGTGAGCATCTTGGCAAAACAATCACCAGCATGGTGATGCAAAAGCGAAGGAATGTTCGTCCAGACATCTTCATAAATCATGTCTTTATGTTAAAATAAACTCCCGCTGACGTGACAGGTAGGAACGAGGAAAGGGTGAGCAACGGGTTTCTCAATGCTGATGTTGCTTAATTATTAAGAAAAACAACTGTGGAACATGTTCACGAAATATTCAGATGTTTTGGTTTTATGTTTTCTGTTATCAAAAGAGCTATGAGCAGGTAGCCTCAGTAGCCGACAGGTGACGTGCAGAGGGAAATTACACCAAGCAAGGCACATTTCATTGCAAGCCCAATCTTGTAAGACAATAATAATAATAATCATAAGTCTCAACAGCAAACTTTTGTCAATGATGAAAATGTTTGTACCAGCTGGTTAGGATAAAGTGCACATAGAGACATGGAGAATGTTTATGGATGCAACAATACTATCTATTTACCTTTTGATCTTTAACACCTTTTCTTAGTTGACTGTTTCACAACTGCCACTCCTTTCTTCAATGGAAGTTGTGCTTAGGCATCAATAGTCATAAATGTATTTTATGGTTCAGTTTGGAAATAACTTGGTACAAACTTAACTTGAAACAGACTATCAATCTCAATCTGAATCTTATTTTTTGGTTTTCTAAGCAACAGGGAGTGCGTCTGATGAATATGAGTTTGATTCCTGTGGTGGACTTTGGGTAAAAATTTCTTCCAAAAGTCTTGAAGGATCATCAGTGTGTTTTTGTTTTTGGAAAATGTGCAAGTGAACTTTGTGTTCTCTTTTCCCAGTGACTTTCTTATTGTCATATCCTAAACACTAACCTTAACAGAGGACAGTGAGGCCTGCAGATAGATGTGCAGGGCTCTTTAGTGAGTTCCTAAATTACTCATTTATTTGCTCACTGAAAATTTTTGATAGTCTGCTAACTTCTCCCCACCTTCCCCGAATTATTCTGTCTTCACAAACGGCTTTAACATCAAAGACTCAGGCATCCTCTTGTAGGAGGAGCCTTAATTTGTTCTCTAATGCCCAGTTTTTGATGGGAAGCAAGAATGGAGCTTGTTCAACAGGAAGAGCAGGAAGCTACTCAGAAAATGCATTCATTTCCACCAGCGTACATCACATAAATTAAATAAAAATAAATACTATATATTTTTAAAAGCTACACAGGTGCCTAAAAACCGCTGAAGAGTAACACATGGGGTCTGACTTTGTCATTAGAGTTGTATTAAGAACTCACGTTCACTCTTATTTCTTCTGCTATCAGT
This sequence comes from Micropoecilia bifurca, assembly GCA_903067075.1. Classification (NCBI taxonomy): domain Eukaryota; kingdom Metazoa; phylum Chordata; class Actinopteri; order Cyprinodontiformes; family Poeciliidae; genus Micropoecilia; species Micropoecilia bifurca. The sequence continues at coordinate 21,069 of CAEGAF010084674.1, read as the reverse complement.
TTTTGAATGCAGGAAGATTTGATTTTCAGTCACATCCTCTTTTGAAATAGGAAACAGAGTGAATAATTAGGTTGTACTGGAATTATATTGACTTGAAACCACATAGTCAAACACAAGACACAGAAATGCAAGGTTGGCTTCAAGCCGTAGACACAAACAGCCTTAAAAGCGTTTGACATGTTTAGGAAAATTTGATGCAAATGGTCAACACAGTAGGCGATTCCATTTTGTGTTTTACTGACTGCTTAAAAGATTTTGGTTAGTGAGTGAATGTGTTTTATTTGCAAAAGATATATTAAAAAATGTCATATTAATGTTTTTTTTTCTTATATTTCACTTTAAAATGCAAACCTTTGCATTATGCCAAATATTGAAAAATGACCAATGCACTACTATCTTAGACTACTAGTTTGTAAAAGGAATATGTGAAAATGACAAAATGTAAATGACAAGGGTTTGAATTAATACAGATATTTTAAAAAGGGAGGGCAAGAAAAAGAAAGTGAAAGGATTTTAAAAACCCAAATACGGCCACACAACATGTTCCACAGTGCATTTTTACAAACTACGCATTGAAAAAGCCACCCACAGTTCACTATGTCGGGAGAACCAAGTCTCAAATTGGCACCTATTTATGGTTTTTGCTACTGCCAGAAAAAAATTTCTTCTTCAAAGAAAGAAAGGGAAAAAAAACTGGTTACTGTTGTAACTCATCCATCATTCAAAATCCTTTAAAACAGAAGCAGAAAGGCTATGATTTGGTGACATACTGCTTTGATTGGTTCCCCACTTATGCTTTTGACTTCCCTTTAAAGTTTTCCTCTCTTCAAATAAAAGCCTTTAGCTGTGCGGTTTATGAGCGTTTTCATTTGCTAAAGAACCATAGAATATATTTCAGCCGTCTTCTTGACGTGGTCAGGTCTCTCTCAGATACCTCCATGCATATGAATGCTGTGGCTTGTCTCATGGCATGTGAACTCCTCACCAGTTGGACAGGCTGAGTGGCTACTGTAACGTCATGAACTCTGCTTCACCTATAGCCTGCACCTTTTGGAAAGAAAAAAAAATAAAAAAGCTAACCCTTCCATTCCTGCTTTGAAGCCAATTAGCCAGTAGTCTCACAGAGAGTCAGGTATGCAAACACTGTCTTGCTATCTGTGTGAAAATCAGCCCAATAGTTAAAATGACGTCTGTTCAGTGCACTGAAAAGCAAAACAGAGGAAACATTCCTCCCGTGTCTTTGTGAGCTGTGAATGCCACCTTGATGTCCATTGAACTCAGTAATTTATTATTCATCAAGCAGTCATTGTTGAATCTGTAAACATGTACTATGACTTTCGTGTAGATATTGTCAATATAAGTAATGATTAAATTTCTTTTTTTAATAAAAAAAAGTAAATACGTGGAGGTGTGCAAGTATAGACATTAGTTCTCAGTTTGACTTCATGTAACTTTGTTATGCAAGCCTACAGTGCAGAAGAATTGTGCACACCGAAAACATGTGCACACAGGAGCTCATTACTCTGCTGCATCTCCCATAAATGTTTCATAAATATTTTCAGCCACACAAGGTAGCCAAAGCATTCGCCAACAAAGAAACCAAAGACAAAGCAACTCTCAGATATACCTACACATGGCGGAGATGTGTAGGAGATAGTGGACACAAAAGAATGCTGAGCAAAGCTGCACGTGCAGAGTCTGACTGGCAAAAGTATATTTACCTTAATTTTAGCACTATGTATTTAACCATAACCACTTTATGTGTTTGAAAAATATGTGCAGATCATGACAGAAACAGTAATTTTATGCACGATTGATTTTATATGCAGTCTGAAATACAGTTTTTGCAAATAAATCTGCTCTTTCCTCAGTAGCTACTTTCAAACATTATGGTTTGCTTGTTTCCAAGAAAGCTGCACTCTGTGGGAAGCAATGCCCGCAACTGACAGGATGTACACTGACCACAAGGCAATAGGATCATAAGGCAAGGGAAGCAGAAAGTTTAGTCTTACAAGACTTGCAAGAGTAAAAATTAGGCTTGTTTATGTTGGCAACTTCTTCAATGAGGGAGAAAATATCTTCATCTGGGTATTTTTTTCCTCATTTAGAAAGCATGTGATAAAAAGCAAAGAAAAGCAGACACTTTTTTGGTCTTGTTAAACTCATTTCTATCTAGTTCTCAAAACAAGAGACAAATGACAGTGATAGATTGGGTAGCTGTGTTTTGAGAGTGCAGAAACATGCAAGAACCAATGGTCAGACAGAATGACTGGAGGTCTCCTTCCTCTGTTTCACAACTTTAATAAGTCTGATCTTGATTGACCTGGGGACATGGTTTAATGGCTTGTTCTTGACTGCGTTTCAGCTCTGTGTGAGTGGGTGGTCTGGCACTACTGGGCAGGGACAGTATACTCTAATGTACAGTGCACCAAATGAATGTTTTAGCAAAACAACAAACACTTTGCTTTTCGCCGTTTCAGGGAAGTACCAGATTAGGTCACGTTGTGTATTTTCACAATGATTCTAAGTAGTTTATTTTCTCTGAAAGTGGTTAGTTCAGCGATTTCCCACAGATAGGTTTCTGGCTCCTGGACGTCTATAAAGCTTTGAGATACCTGTGGACTTACACAACACCATTGTTAAAAGTGCATCTATTGAGTTTTCCTTTCTCTCATTTTGCAGATTTACTCTTGAATTTCCCATAAATGGACAAAAAGTCTTTAGAAGAAAATACATACACAACATTCTGACTTTCTTTTGCAAAATGCACCTGGTAACTGAGTCATTATATGCTATGGTAGATTAGATTTATCTTAACCTTCCTAGATTACAGGCAGTGGAGGTGTCAGAGATGGCAGTGGAAATAGTGTGTCCTGTTATCAGTGGGTTGCAGGTTCTAACCCTTCTTCTGTCTATCTCCATTATGTCATTGGGCAAGTCTCTTCACCCGCCTTGACTGCTGGTAGTGGTCAGGTGGCAAGGTGGCACCAGTGCATGTCAGCCTTACCCTATGTAAGACCCAGCTGCCCCAGGACAGCTGTTGCTACAATGAAGTAACTTAGTGTGTGAATGTATATGTGAACGACTGAATGTAGCGTGAAGCACTTTGGGCTTCTCTGGGCCTTATAAAGTGCGACAAAGGACAAGTTATTTATCTTTTAGAGGTGGACCCACAATTTTTTAACAGAGCTGAACTGAGATCTTTTCCAGAACCAGTCCAAAACAGGGTCTTAGGGTAGTGACATCTTCCTGTCTTAATGCCCTCTTAGCCCAGGTGCAGGAGTAATTTTACTGTGGTATGACACTGTCTAACAAGCTTCAAACAACATTGTCTCAATGCCGTTTGGTTTTATTGTGAGGCATATGCACACGCTTCCCTCCAAAACACATTGATCTTTTGGAGACAGAACTGTCTCCCTCCTACAAGTTGTAATAGCTGTACAATCCCATACAGTCTATATTTGAATAAAATTCATTAACCAGCTAAATGTCGCACCTTCAGCCATCTGGAAATTATACCAAAGGATAAACCAGAGATGTGCAAGTATTCGTCCTGAAATATTGGCTTATTATTTTTATTTTTTTTCATGACATCACTCCAGGAAGCAGTGTTTTTGACTTGATTTAAAATACATCCTCAGCTGTGCATCGATTTAACTCAAGTGTTGAGAAAAAGAAGCTTACAAAATGATCATTATAAGATATTTCCACAATCATTCAGAGGCATAGTGATTTTAGTACATGTAAACCTCTGAATTTGAATAAAGTAATAACTAAATCTGGATAAAAAAATCTGCTTTCTATATTCTGGCATTTAGCAAAGATAATTTCCTAACGGAAGTAAAACAGGAAAGGGCTATTCTAATTTAGCGTATTTATCTACTGTATCTGTAAATATCAGAATTTGGTTATGTATAATTTGGCTTGTCAAGGATCGTCTCTACTTTTCAAAACTTGGAGGACACTGACCACTGACCACAACAGGGATTTTCAAAGGCAGACCTCAAGGGTCTGTGTCTGCAAATTTCAAATGCCCCTCTGCTTCAGCACAACTCAGTCAAATGATCAGGTCATTAGTAGGACTCTGTAGGACTTGACTGCATACTAAAGAGGTATTTCAGGCATTCTATTCAGGTGTGTTGGACCAGGGACACATCTAAAAGTTGCTGCACACCAGCCCTTAAGTTCTGGATTTGTATCTACTGATCACTTGTAGGTTCATCAGATCACCAAAATAAAAGAAACAAAAACAAAACATAACAAAAAAATAACATCCTTTTAATAATCTTCACAGACACTTATAGGAGGGCTGGTGCCAGCGGCGCTCATTGAGGACTTTATGTGGGTCATTGGATTCATCTGCAATTAATCAACCGTCATTTGTTAGGAGCCTGGTAGGTTTGCCTTCTCATCCTTCCCCACAGCTCCTGCTAGGTTTATGGACAACACAGAGCCGACGCCAGGATTTAAGACTTCTTCTTGCTTTTCAAGTTTTTTATGCTCTTGTAACACTCTATAAATGGATGACTGAGTAAAACAACATGCCACAAGTTTTTTTTTTTTTTAAGGTGGAATGAATTTATTATACATGGTTATATGTTCACCTTTAGAAAAACTCGGACAGTTTGACACTCCTTCATAAATATGTCACTGAAGTTGTAGTGAAAACATTGTAAACATGCAATCCTGCTGGTGCTTCTAAGAGACTTCAAGGTGCTAAGACTAAAAGCAAAATGTATGAGAATATTACGTGTCAGTCAGTGTGTAAGCTAAAACCTTAGAATTATTTTAGAGGAGGGAAGAAAATGTGCGTCGGCCTCTCAACCAAAGTCATGCTAATTTATTTTTACTTCCCTAATGGAAAAATATTCCCCTAATTACAGTAAACAGAAAGTTGCTATTTCATATGGAATCATTCATGTTTGATGCCTGACCTCGATAAGACACTTTTGAAGTCCCTCTGTATATGTTGCAAATTGTTTCTTTGAGCTTGCTCAAGCACCAAAATCACCCCTGCCTGTCCCGTGGGACCCACAGAGCAGAGTGGGTACCACTCCAGCACTTGGAATCTGGGCCAAAAGTTTCCAAACATCTTTTCCTGGTGCCTAAAATTAGCAGTCTAATGAGGTAGTGGCTTCCTTTTTCTCTGAACTAATACGCCATCCCTGCGGGACGGCATGATGTGGACTAACACTCGAGATCAACAGAAAAATCTTGCACCAACACTTAAAGTTTCAAGACTAAACATTTCCATCTGAAGAAAATGGATGGATGGATGGACATTTCCATCTGAACATAAAGACTTTCATTTTATCTCAAGAAACTTTAAGTGGAAATATAAAGATAAGGTTCGTTAAATGCACAATGGTGTAAAGAATTTTTGGATTAATATGTGAAAAGTTTTTTTTTTTTTCCTGTAAATGAGTTAAAATTGGACTTTTCCTAAGAAGTTTCTACTTTACTATTAGGACTACAGGTCACATTTAATTGCACATGCATTAATCTGTTTTATTTTAGCTAATGAGTGCTCCAATAAATTTAACTGAAGGTGAGGAATTTTTATAACCTTCTGCAAACTTTTGATCTGAAGTTGTTCAGAGGGGAAGGAGTTAGAGAAGCTTTACTGTGTACAGTACAGTGTCCGATTACACGAGCGTCTGATTTTCAGCTCTCATTAGGACTTCACCTTCACACATAATGGATCTCTGTTGTGTTTAGATGGGTGTTTTTTCTTTGACGGCTTAGTTAAGAATGAGACAGGTAATCTTGCCGAGACAGACTGACTGATTACACCTTATGTGTGCCAGAAATAATAATAGCAAAAAAAAAAAACACTTATAAAAGAAGACCAGAAATATTGTAAATATTGATATGGATTTAATGTTAAAGACCTAGTATGTTTTTGTTTTCAATTCTGACAATCAGATTTTTTAATTTTCTTCATAGTGATTTGAAAAAAAAAATGTATTTTTCAACGGATTATATGTGACAGACCAACACACAATAGCACATAATTGTAAAATAGCAGGAAACTGTCATGTAATTTTCTCAATTAGGAAACACAAAATTCAAAAAGTGCCACAATCATTTATAATGAGCGTCTCTTACTCTGATACCCCATGTTAGAGTTGCACACTCAAACTCCACTGACCCTGAACTGAACATTTAAGACATTCAGAGATGATTTCTATCTACTCTGACGAAGCTTAAGTCTTTCTGGCTGGATATAAACTATTTTTTCAAAGAAGGACAGGCTTCTGGAGGTAAGGGGAGTAGTTACTAGATTAACAAGTCTGGTAGTCATAGTTGCTTAAAACTATTGATTGAAATAGTCAAGCTAATGAAAGGCCTTAAATAATAATTATTTCGGGCGGCTTGTAGTCACTGAGTGATATATTTAAATAGAGATCAAATTTCCCGCGCCTCAGCCTGTCTACACTGGCTTTTAGTGCTGCAATTGTTGCCTCTATTGTTGTGTGATGATGGAGAAGCCAAATGCAGACTGCAGTCTGGGAGCAGACAGGTCACACCGGTAAACTTTAAATCGGACAAAAGACGATTACAATGCACAAGTGGGGGTTCCGCGTAAATATAATTCAATGGTCAAACCAGCAAAACTACACAACCTATCAATAAGAACATACTGTATACAATATGGAAGGAACAGAGGGTTGACGAGAAGAAACTGATCACACAAATGAAACAGGAACAACGTAAGAAAAATCAAAAAGGCAAAATGACCCTTTTAAAGGTGCAGATACATCTGACCAGTTAAGTCTCTGTTTTCTTTGAATGTTTTCAGCCATAATGATAACAGAGTATACCTTTCGACTGATTCTAAATAAATGTTCACCGTTTGTAGGAACAGTTCTTGCTGAATTAAAATAAGCATATGAGTGAATCTTGGATAACTTTCTGCTCTCATAATTTCTCTCAAGCATTTTACACTTATTTGTCAATTTCACCAACATGATCTATAAAACCTGATCAGGATTGAGCAGAAAAGGAAAAGAAAAGGATAATAAAGACCCTTTTTTAACTTTGAATTTTAAACAAATTACAAAAAACCCGCATGATGTTTTGCCTAAACTATTATAATTCAATCAAACACACTGACAATTAAAGCATCTCGCTCTATCATTAGCCTAACTCATTGACTGCAGGACGCCATGCCAAAAAATCAAGTACTTTCTCTAAACAAGTATAACAACCTGTACAGAACTCCAGACACAGACCTGAAGAGTCTGACACTGGGGTTGCTTCTGACAGCTGTTTCCTGTTATGTAACTACCACAGCTGCTATTTCTGAGGGAGGGCATCTTGGTGCTGTAGCCATTTCTAAGGGTCAATAGAAAAAAAAATAATGCAGCTTTAATGACGACCAACAACGGACCACCAAGGCTTCCCCGTTTTATCATGCAATGCTCTGAAACACCAAGTATGCCAAGAATTTTCACAGGAATTTTTCGGTCTTTTTAATGAAGTTGTTGCTCGTGACACAATGAAGTAAAAGTTTTTTTTTTCTTCTGGTTGAGCAAATCAAGTGAAAGCACATTAAACATTTGCATTTCCTAAAACATGAACATTTGACGGTATCCAGGACAGCCTAAACCTGATTTAGACTCTTTGGGTTCGAATGAAAGCAACATACATTTAGAAGATTATTTTTAAGAGCTTCTGTGAAAAGCTTAAAACAACACAGAGAAAATGTCCATACACATTAGTTTCCTTGTCTGCATTTTGCTCAGGAGAATAGAAGACAAATGAGGGAGCAGTAGCGTCTGGGAAAGAGGCTGAATATTTGGCTGCTATTCTCTCCGTAAATATTGTTCCAGTTTTTTTGGGGGGGGACTCACTACAATACAAACATTTACCATATTGGATAGATTATTCTGCCATATTCAACCTGGACACTGTGTGATGGCATGTGAACATGTCTTTAATCTCATGCATGGTCAGAGAAGAAAAAGAGAAGAGTGGAAGTCACTTCATGTTGAAGTTTGTGTCCTTTGAAATGCTTCATTTGCTGCGTTTATCAGATGCAGCTCAGTGAGCGTCACAATCCATCCTTTACTAAGGACTTCCCAGTGACCCTGTTATGCATTTATCCGACTTCTGGCTTCAAACATGCTGCAGGATCAAAGAATTAATAAAACTGATAGCTGGATTTGATTACAGCCAAAAGAGTATGAGAACCAAGAGAATGCACTATGGAGAGGATGGATGGGCAAATTATGCTAAAATCAAAGTTTGTTTGTGTGACAGTGGATGAAATGTTCTGGTTCACTTTGTTTTATATCTACATCCCCACAATAATAACACACATCTTTAAGTCTTTGAAAAAAAATATTTGAAGAAATTTAAGAGATAAATTTTAAGCGCGGCAATAAAAAGTCTGTTTTAATTCTATGACTTATTGAATTTTTCTAACAGAAATGCTGGTGTTTATTATCTATAATCTATTATTAAAAATAACAGACAATAATTGAATGCTTGAGTTTCCTTTTTGGTTTAAAATAAATATGCATTTAAATTATTTTCTAACTTTCTGAAACGCAGTTGTCGATCCAGTTGCATGTCAGTCTTAGTTTTCGATTTCGAAAGGCCTCATATTTTCTTGTCTTTCAAGTTAACTCTTTGTTTATTTCGATCAAGCCAGGATTTCAACACAGCCATTTCCTCTCTTATATTCTCAAGTAGACTCTTTTAAAATATTGTTGCAAACCTTACATTGTAAATAATGCATTTTTCAACCTGTCATGCTTTATAAAGACAAACAAAAAAACAAAGGACATGCTGCAATGAATCACTACTTAAAGATATTTGCTGAAAGATTAAAATGGATATGTGAAACATAACTTGGTAGCAGACCTTATAACAAGAGGCAGACTGTAGCTGCTCTCTCACAGCTCCCCGGGGAGCCGCTTAAGTGTGCAAGCTGCACCTTTTCCCTCCAAGTTTTTAAAGTCATCGCTGTTCCTCAAACATCCCCAGGATTACACACACAAAAAAAATAAAAAAATCTTGCAGTTTGGTCAGGTGTTGACCAGCTAGAACAGCCAGTCTAGCACTATGCACAAAAGAAGGTCTCAATCACATACAGGAATGCCTCCATGGGTCATTGTTATTTATTGATGACATCTGTTCCAGGTTAAATGGCCACAGAAGGTACAAGTACATATGGAAGTCTCTTTGCTCAGTAGACAGGCTTTTCCTCCACGACTGCGGATGCACGGAGACTGTGTTGCCCTTTTACCACATGCCTGATCAGGTCTCCGTTTCTCCACATGTAAAGTGACAACCATCCGCTGAGATTTATCAGAGCAAGATTTATGTTTTTTCGGCAGCAGCCAGCGCGTTCCTTTTCAGCGGCCATATTCGCTGCAGGCACTGTTATTCTTCCTCTACATTCCTACTAGTTCAGTTTACTACAGCCGCATGTCTGGTGAGGTCATTTATGGCCAACCATGGTGGTATGACAAACTCATTTATAACTGGGAGGCTGAAGTGGCTTGGATGAGCCTACTTGTTCAGCAATAGCTACGAAGTTGGATAAATTATTTGATTGTCTGTATGTTTGTGCAGCAATAAGACTAACTGGGGGTAACTGTTGTTGTTGGTGTACAATCAGGGGACCATTTCAAACACTGCTGACTTTCTTTTCTCACAGGTGCTTAACTCCCCTGAGATGATAAGTGGGGGAGCAACAGGTTTTGACCACATGGTAGGTTGCAATGAGAAGATGTGAGCAATAAACAATTTGTTAGATTTTTTTAGTGTTATGTGGTAAATAGTCTGAATTCAAAGAAATTGTCAAAGGTAGAGGAGATCCACAACAATTTAGATAATTATCACAGCAGAGTATTTGAAATTTCAAAAGTACATAATCGTAGTTGTATGAGATAAAAGACAACAAGATGCTGAAAGCTAATGATGAGCTCAATGCCACATGTTTGTCCCCTGCTGGTATTGAACTTATAACCCTCATCCCCAAGAGAGACACTCAGACATAGACGGAGGACAGTACAGAGATTTAGACATTCTTAGGGAACATGTGTGGTCTCCAGAAATGCAACGATCAGTCCAACACACACACACACACACTGCAGATTTGGCTGAAACTTAGCTGCGATTCATACTGACTATTCATCTGTTCTAAAACCCAGTGGTGTTGTATACCCAACGTCCTGCAGGAAATGGCAAACACCCCAACTGGAATTAGTACAGAAGAGCAAACTTGTCCATATGCTCAGGACATGAAAAAGACAAGTCATAACCCCTTATTTGTCGCTTTTTGTTGCAGAATAATTACATAAACGTAATCTATTATCACATTTACAGCTTTTTATATTCACCCGTATTCAGGATTGTAGTGCCAAATAATTAAATCATTTTTCAATGTCCAAACTCTGGTTTCAGCATGTAGTCCAGCAGTCACCTAGGACAAAGTATTTTTTTTATTTCAGTTCATAAAGTTAAAATTTGCATGGTGATTTATCCAGTGAGGAGAATGAAGTCAGAACACTTTTTGTATGACAACAGTAGTTTGAAAGAAAAAGAAGAAGTTTTATTCATATTGCACTTTTTCAACAACAAGGCACTTCAAAGTGTCTTGTTGTAGAGTAAAAACGATTATTTAAGAAGGAGTTCTTGGTGAGTTCTTGGTGAGCCCAGCCTACCTGTGGTTCCTAACAATGAAAAATGGCTGCATGTAACTAAAACAGTAATTCAAAACAAAGGATCTGGTGACTGTTTGGGGTGTACCTGAACTCTCACCCAATGAAAAGCACCAGCCCTCCCCACAACACTGGAGGTCTGGTGCTGGAAGGATACACAGGTTTAAATAATGAATGAATGGATAGATGGAGTTATTTAATTCTGCTAGAAAATGGCTGTATGTGCCTGGAAAATAGACTGTTTTTGGTCAGTGGGGATACACATGTTTCTTCTTCTTGTGTTTTCATTTGTGTTTTCCCACAAAGATGATCTTCATAGCAAATGTGCTCACAATATCCCTTTTCTGTGCTGGCAAACATATCTATTTGACATTATCTCATATGATTCTGAGAGTGTTGCTTAAACATGCCTTACTGTTTTCAAAAACAATGGAAAGGCAAATATAATATAATTTTGATACTTTCAGAAAATTTTAGGTTTTCAGGATCTATAACATGATGACATATCCCACTCAAAAATAATTAAAAATATTGATATTGTGAGATTTCTTCATGAAGTATTTCCTGTTGCTCTCTTTTGATCACAAAATGTTAGTAGCAGTCATATCTTTGGAAAACAACCCATCCCAGAGCAGCGAGCGACAGTAAGGAAATGTTAATCATCATTTCATTAAAGTAGATCATACCCGGAGCCTTAACAGATATTTATGTTTTATGAGAACCAGGCTCACAGGCTTCTTTTACCAGTTCTGAGTGAAGGCAGCTGAGGTGGATTAGGCAAAATGTCCTTGGAAAAAAAGAGCTCACCACAAGAGTAAAGGAAAGAATCTGCACCACAACAGTGACCGCTTGGAGTGTTCCAACAAATCTGAGCAGTGTGTTTGGTCATTACTAAAAGTAATGACCAAAATGTATTATCAAAATAAAAGTGTTGCTTCTGTAAATTTGTGCTTTTCTTGAGTATATTTACCTGTTCCTTTTTGGAATATAGATTCAAGTGACTTAAAATCCCGATCTCCCACTGTACTAACTGGCTTTTCAGTAGTTAGTTGGTTCTTGCAGGTTTAATCAGGACATATATCTTGAGAAAAATCCCTCGCTTGGACAGGGAAGATGATATCAGGTGAAGAGATAAGCGCTAACATGTCTTCTTGATCTGCCACCTCTGGAGGGGCAGCGGATAAGAGCAGACACTTTCCATCTGCTTCAACCTGGCATTAGGGGTCACTGGCTGGAAATAAGCAGACTGTTGTGTTTTCCCCATGGAGACGGATGTCAAGGTCAGCGAGGATCCACTGTTGCATTGTCTGGTAGACAGCTGAAGCACATTCAGGATGACTGCATTAAAGAAAATGTTTGACACAAAGAAGTAACAGTAGCATTCTGACAAGAAATTATTTTTGAAATGACACAAAACTCCCCATTTGCTTGTTTGATTCTTTGCAAGCAAAGAAAATCTGGATACCATTTAAATCTCCCTCCTTTTACCACCCATGTGGATGTCTGCTAGATTAAGATACTTCCCTTCACTGCACACAGTCAATGTGCCCCCATGTAGGACAATCCTTGCACAATCAGTTGGAATAGAGCCAATTCAGATTTGTTGAGATTCGAGAAAGCACATTCGGCAGGTTTTTGTATTGGTCAAGAAGAAGAATGCTCTCGCTTGGGTGGCTTTTACCTCCAGTGGTTTTAATTTGTTATCAAAACACAATATATTCCTTTAAATCTCTTAACGCAATCACTGATAGGCCTTGAAGGGACCTGAAGTTTTCTATCAGCTGTTGCCATAAACAAGCCGTGCACATGACAGATCATGTTAAGCAACTTTCTGTGGAACAATTTCTGAAAATCCTCAGCAGTCATCTGCACCGCATCCATCTCAACCAGTGGAAAATAAGTGATATGAAGACTTGCTGACATGTTGAAGTTCCTTCTAAGTCTCATTTTGGCTGATGCTTTGCTGTGGTAGCACACAGAGAAGGATCTTCACTCACATCTGGTTCACTGAGCACCACCAAAGTGCAGGCCAACAGTAATTACTCACAGGATAATATTGGAGTAAATGGTGTTGCCTGTTTCTGAAAATTTAAATACCGGTTCTGAAACCTGACTAGTGAAAAAAAAAATCATCTTATCATATGTTTCTTTATGTTACCTTACTCTATCGGCTGCGAAAGATGTGTACAAAAACAGGAATATAACTTGTTATGAAAACTTTAAGACCTCAAGATGTCACTCTTAGCTCTCTTAACTCTTTTACCACTCCATTTACTGCACATAACTTTTAGATTTATGTAGAATCCCATCCTGTCTTGTCGTCAGAGTTGCAGTTACTCAAAGCATTACATGGAGGCTCTGGCTGGATATACAGACAAGATTAAGTGAGTAGCGGTTTCATGACCTGAGATAATTAGCACACATTTGTATTATCTTAATGGATGGAGTATCTTCTGTTCCATTACAAATTTGTACCAGAAGAAAAAAGATAATTCAAGGGATAAATATTAACAATATCTTGCAAATTATTGAGCTGCAGAATCTTTTAGTAGAATTTGCAATGCAGTAAAAAGTTAATTAACTTTCAAAAATCATTTAAAAATGTAACTAGTAGCCTTCATAGTGGCAACTAGCAGAAGTCCCATTGATGGTTGGGGGTGCTGTAAATTGCATAAGGACGTTTTAGGTAAAGTTAGCAATCAATCAAGACTCTTCAGTGCTGCAACATTAAATGTTGTTGGTCTTCAACCAACAACATATTATGGGCTTTTTCTTTCCTCTGACTGCAGGCATTGGCAAGATTAAATGAGTTGCTGTTTTCTAATAGTTAGCTTAGAACTTATTACAAGTAATGCACGTAACATTAATCAAATGATCTGTTCTTTTGCCATTTTCATTTTGAAGTATTGCTAAGAGAAAAAATGCCTGTGTATCAGAAAAAAATATAACATATTCCTTATTAAAGGTTCTAGGATAATCTGAGTAAAGTAAGAGTAAAATGAACCTTTTAGTTAAATATAATTTATGAGAATTGTTAAATTGTATTAATACATTTGGTATCACTGAAATTGTTACCAACAATAATGTCTTAAAGGTTTTTTTTTATTTTGTTCTGTTTTGCTTTAAACATATAAGCAATCATGATTTGCTTAGATTTTAATGTTTATTAAATATTGTATATTATAAAATGCATTTTTTTTTTTCTAAATGGTGATAAAGACTAGGGGTACTTTTGTCTTTCTAAGCAGTTTTTCCCCCACCTGCAAGGTGTGTTGATTCCTTAATCCCTTGGATCTGAAGGTAAACACTCAGATTTTCTCTCCAAAGAGGGACACTCACAATATTTAGCTAAGAGATTTCAGACTGGAGGAGGGTAACACACCTGAGAACCCGGGAATGGCTTTTAGTGTGGCTGGACAGGTCAACAGCGGATCCATTTTCACTAGCGGATGGGAATGTGTTTGCTCAGGTCTATCTCCGGTCTCATGGAAGTTCAATGAGTTTTTTTTCTTGAATGGATAATTTGGCTGTGATCGTATCTCGTGTCACAGTTTTAGATCCATTAAACTAAAATGGATCTGGATGATTTTGAAAGTTTTCTGTATAGGAAACTTCTCTTTTCACAAAAACAGGCCAATTTTAGAATTGGTTTAAGTTTCCTTAATATGGTTGAATATGTGATATGAAACGGTAAATTGTGAAATTATTCCAGGAAAATAATTTTGCTCAAATGAAAAATACACTACCCTACTTTTAAAAAAACTGAACTCACGTTTTACAAATTCATTTTAAGTTGACCCAATTTTATTGGAACTATATTTTGTTTTCTGTTTAACACAAACTGGTTAAACATTTCAGTGCTAAACATTTTGAATCAACCAAATTCTATCACTACAGTATTGTTAATTTTAAGTGCATTCTCCTGTTTAATAATTTATGTGAGTATATGTGAAAATACTTTTTTTTTCTTTTTTTTTCTTAACTTAATCTTGGACCATATAAATTTGTCAGACTTAAATAAGCTGCAAAAGCAGGCAACTGTGCTACTGTACATAATTAAACACAATTTCTTCAAATCATCCTGTCAGTGTTTAAGAGATGAGGTTGGTGCTATGATCCGTTGAAATTTGCACATTTTTAAAAGACAGAAATGCTCACGTGCAAAACATGCTGAATTATAGGAATAAATGTTGCTACAGCTATAAAAAATCATAACAAAACAAATCAGTAGTCAGGGGATTCTCAAATCACCAAGACCAAAACAGTTTGAATACCTTGGTTGAAATGTGCTGACAAAGTCAGTCTCAAACTTCAATATGTCTCCCAGGACAATGTTTAAAAGCTAAACACAAATATCCTTTCAATCTAATCTTTTAATTTCACCTTTTTTTAACATCAGGCACAAGGGCAGATGCTCCTGAAAGTATAATGATTAATTTGCTGACAGGATTGATTGCTGTGCTGACAGAAACAGTCATGATTACAGTGAAAACTCAAAATTTACCACATCCTTTTCCAGGTGTGGACCGGGCTAGAAATAAGCAAACAGTTCTCTAGGTGTTTCAACAAGCCATATTAGGGCTGACAGTCTGTCAGACTTATCCTTGACTAATTACAGTCCTCATCTGCCCCGCAGGGACACGATAAAACAGACCAGTTTGCTAGTGTTGTTCACGTCTAATTGGTTTGACGGAACAAGATGAGTAACCCCACAAATAACAGTAGAGCATGACGGCAGACACCCTCTGACTGGTGGCTTGATTTATTCCCTCTGCCTGTCCCTATGCATGTGTTTGTTAAAGACAAAATATATCTGCTACTAGTTATCAAAGCCCACAAATGTACATTAAAAAGCAGAACAGGGGCCCAACAGCTATTAAACCTCATTTGCAGTATCAGCATAGTATTTTGCAAATTATACACAGTCTACTCTGGAATATTGCAGGCGATAAGGACTCTCCCTCGGGATTGGGGAAATGGCTCAATTTGGGTCTTTCAGACTCACTCACAGGGAGCTGTGCTTGTGCCTTCATTTACCAGCCTTGTCATCCCACTTTTTATGAAGCAGTTTGCATCACCGTATCTCCTTCTGAGATCAGAGCGCGCCAACAAAGAGTCAGCGTTCACATCAGTGGATAGTTCCTGGAGCTGAGTTTGCCAGTGGGGGTGGAAGAGGAGGGCGGGGGGTGAGGGGGTAACTGGACTGTTGAAACTTGGAGCTGCTGAGTCGGGCAAGAATGCGTCACTGGTGCCAGGTTTTATTTTGGTGTTGGTCCATTGCAAGAA
This sequence comes from Micropoecilia bifurca, assembly GCA_903067075.1. Classification (NCBI taxonomy): domain Eukaryota; kingdom Metazoa; phylum Chordata; class Actinopteri; order Cyprinodontiformes; family Poeciliidae; genus Micropoecilia; species Micropoecilia bifurca. Next base: position 5,107 of record CAEGAF010084674.1, on the reverse strand, counting down.
CAATCTCAGAGTGTGTGGCATTATGGAGGACATCCAAATGCTCAAGATGGAATTTCTTGATTGCTATTGAGACCTGAACCCCAGCAAAATAATCTCTATCAGCCTATGCTCCACACGCCTATTCATTAGAGATTGTTATCAGTGGTTCTGAGGTGAGAGACGGGTTTTGGGGGCTAGTCAACAAAGTGAGCTCACCTGGTAGCAACTGGCTGTGTTGGACTGCAGGTTCCTTCTTTTTTAACAGTTTGAATGATATCATAATCTGCATAAGTATTAGAATGAAAAATAAAGGCACTGATGAATTTTCACTCATTGTGCATGCCCACATGCATGTGCAATTGCTCCATGTCCAAACACAAATAAAGATCAAATATCTTGCAGTTGCAAAAAAAAAGAAAAAAAGACTAATCAAGATTAAGTGAGTAGCGGTTTCATGACCTGAGATAATTAGCACACATTTATATTATCCTAATGGATGTGCTCTTCTCCACATGGAGGTCTTGCTGCCTGAAGCTACCATTATCTAAAAATAAAATCATATGCTACATTTTTACATTTAAATAGCCAGAGTACAGTGTCTGGAAAAAGTATTCACACCACTGAACGTTTTCACAGTTTATCATTTTTCCTTCTGAAAATATTTAATTTGTAAAAATATTCCCCCTGGATTTTCAATGACTCTTGTCAAATATATTCACAAATGAAGAGACTCATAAAGACAAAGAACTCAGAAGATGGGTCAAGGACAAAGTCGTGGAGGAGTTTAGGTTATGTGGTTATGCTATAAAACGATGCTCCCGGATTTGAGCATCTTCAATCCTCCATCCCAAGAAATGGCACAACCGGGAATCAACCAAAACATGACAGTCCCCTTCAACGAGCAGACAGATCAAAGACAACGTTAATTAGATAAGCAGCCAGTTGATCCATGGTGGAGCTGCAGAACTACCCATGTTAGTTGGAAATATCCATTGACGGGACAACTGTTATCTCTGATCTCCACAAATTTTGCATTTATTAAATATTACCGATGTTACGGCACTGCTTAAAGAAACCTATATAACCTTTGCATGATAAAAGTTATGCAAAGGATACAAACATTTAGAAAAAAAATGCTCTGGTCAAATGTGAACAAAATTATTATTTTTTGGATTAGATAAAAAATGCTAAGTGTAGGAAAAATACACCACTCCCACAGCACCGTGCTGTTGGCAGTATCATGCTCTGGGGATGCTTTTTTTCAACAAGACAGGGAAAATGGTCATGATAAAATATACATGCATGTTTGATCAGCAAACTCTAATCTGCCAGACTTGTTTTTTTAAAGAAAAACCTTAATTGATTTAGATTGATTCAGATTATATCTGTCTAAAAGTTTTACTTTCAACAAACCCCACTATGATTTGAATTCTTTTCTGTCCATGATTTGCTCTGGAACAGCTTAAACCCAAACTGTTGCACTGAAGTGTTAGGGTTCAGTATTAGTTTGTTGACTGAACTCAGCAGCAGAGGGCTCTCTTTTCCCTCTCACTCTATTTGATACAAGTCACCTTTAAGGGGAGCTCAAATACCAACTCTCATTCAGCACATAATGTTTAAACGCTTTAAAGTAATTTTACAATGCTTTGAAAAGGTTTGTCATTGCTATCATTAAAATAAGCAGTCATATTTGTTTTGCTGTTCTCTAACCACACAAAGAAGCAATTTGTACATCAGATGTAAGTTTCAGAACTACTTATCTGTTTTAAATGTGTGGGATGTTTGCCAGATAGGAGTTTCCCTGCCATTAATCTTATTGACGTTCTGAGTGACAGACCGGATTATCAACTAAAACTTTCAGCCACTTGAGACGGCTACCTGTGTTTTGCTTTTGAGAAGAATAAAGAGTGAGGAGCCATTCTTCAGGCAGAAACAGAACAGAAGGCTGGTGTAACCTAAGCAATGTGGCAACTCTCGGCGGCCCGTAGCATTATCTGGACAAACTAATATTTGCTCCATGACAGTGCAAACACACTCATTTACTCTGGCTTTATTCAGTGGTCTGGCATTGTTGATGGATTAACTCTAACGATGAAATCTAACCTATCTCCTCGGTTTGATCTGATGGATTTACTTCTGAGAGTACTCTGCATCAATCACTCACAAGTGAAATTACTAGAAGCAGTTCTGAACTGAGAGTTTAAATGCCCAGTAAAAAAAACTAAAAAACAACAATAACTGAATTGTTATTGCTCTAAAAATCTCTGCTTTTGACCAGTCAGCTTCGGAGTCATATATGTGCACCATTATTTAACCGAGTGCCTCCTAAAAAGTGAAAATAAAATCAACAAGCGTCTGTTTCTTTTTTATTCTGCTCAGCTCTGAGGGACTGGAGATTTGCAGCAGTCTGAACATGAAAAAGGGCAAGTAATGACTTGGTTTGAAGTCTGACCGCACTGCGGTGAATCTCTGTTTCAGTCAGGTCTGCTTTCAATAAAATATGATTTGCCTCCCCCACCGAATGTAGTCTTCAAAATTACACACTCTTTAGACCATTGTTGGAATGCATGAAACATGAATGTCGTCTTTTCTCACAAGAAAGTAATAAGAAGCTACCTGCAGAGGACACTGTCATGAACACCTGGAATGATAAGGCCATAGCAGTTAACCTTCCATTCATCAAGCCTATAAACAGAAGAACTTTGTATAAACATATAAATATATTTTCACAGTTTGTTTTTTGGCAGACTCCCTGCAGTTCTCCTCCCAAACAGCAGGGGGTGCTACGGATAAAATAATCCCACCCCACCAAATGATGGCAGAAGTAGAGCCTTTAGATAAGATCATTCACAAGCAAAACTTTAAAACTTTTATCTATCACTATAGCATTCAAACTTTACCCATGAAAATATAATATATCTATATATTAGTTAGTGGGCGTCTGAGGATTTCCTCAAAGATTGGACAAGCAAATGAGTGTCACAAATTGTTTGATATGGGTGCAACTGACAAATATTTGTTTCTTTTAATTCTGTGACCGGCAGGGACCCATGTTGACCATATCACAGACATGACAGTTTCATAAATGCTCGTTGGAGTTTAATATACGATGTAAGTTATAGGAATGGGTCTGCTACAGTTTTCAAGTGGAGGCATGATGGTGCAAGAATCCAGTATGCTGTGTTTTAATAGACAGGAACCAACCTTTACCCTACATTGGGCCCTGTTTTACACCCCAACCAACTCACAAGCTTATTTATTTTTGTTTTACTTGACAGATAGCTTTAGATTCCACTTAAATACTGGCTGAAATCTTCTGAATTCAGTAACAGACAGCCCTAATGTGCACAGGGACATCCTATTCATGCTAGGAGAACTGAAAACACTTGGAGAAAATGAGCAATTCCTCTGTCACTCTGACACTCCGCTTTTGTTTCCCCCAGGTAGCACTACAGAAAGAGCTACATAGAAGTCAAAGGCTTTTCATTTCCATTTTCCCATGAAAAATAAAAAAAGAACGTCAAAGTGATGTGTTGTACTCCCGTAGATAAGATCACATTAAATAGAAGATGTACTATTGGTACCGTAATATTAGGATAAATGTTGACTTGGCAAAAGTTTAAAGCTATTGCTTTAAAAAATTTGGCAGGATAGGCTTTTATTGTACTGGTAAAATAATAAAGGTGTTCGTCTTAAGGGACTCAAATATTGCTGAATATTTGTGACTTTGCAGGATTTTTGTCTTGTTTCAGTGCAAATGTGTGACACTTCAGTTCACAGTCAGACTTGGGTTGTTGTTTGTATGTCTTGCAGAAAAACTCACAGGCTTTATCACCTGTGTTCAGATGCGATAACGCAATGTAAAGTGCACCATCTCCTGCACAGGTACAGGCCTAGTGCATGCAGAACCTGTTGCTCTGTTAAATACTTTATGTGTACATCCAGACCAGGAACAAAAGCCGTCACCGTGCAGTGAGACTGAGAGATAATGCAACAAAGGCTGAAACGTAAACAAAAATGACAGTCATTTAACAACCTTTTGACCTTGCGACGCTGCTGCCACTCCCTAAGCATTTTTGACAGAGGCGCCAGCAAGAGGTGCCAACCCCTATCACTTGTCAGATTTTAAGGAACTTGTTGGGTGATCACCAAGACAGGCTGCTGTCTACATCAACATAAACTTACACTGCCCTCTGAATTTGTGCAATATCCGGGATTAAATATAACACATGCTATAGCTCTGTAGCTGTCCAAACTTTCCCATATTGACAGTGTCAGTAAGTTTAAACAACCAACACTGTTGTTTGGGACATTCTAGAACATGGAGGCCCAGGAAACCCAACGTTTTGTGCAGCTTTAAACCAAAGTACAATGGAGGGGGTGAGGGAGGCCCTTTGAAGAACACAAAGTGCAGCCAGTTGTGGAGAACCATGCATGTTGCTGTTATTGGTACTTCTCACTTGAACGTGCCTCACCCATCTCAGCACTCACACGGAGCATTGACCCAAAGGGCAGCTGTTAATTTGGCATGGCAAAAACACAAATCTGAAACTGAACCAAGGGTTTTCCGCTGTCAGGAATGTACAGTGACAGAACACGGACCAAATGACATACAGGGTTAATATGAAAATAACCAAACATGACTGGCCATGTGTCCAAAGGGAGAGTAAATTCCAGAAATGTAATAACAACAGCAAAATTGTACGGGACTACATGCTTTAATAGGAGGTGGATTTTTTTTTTTAAACTGCAGAACACTCACAAATAAATTAAGCAGCAAAAAGGAAGTCTCTCATTTGCTTTTTTGTTAGTTTTATCCTTCTTCAGCATACAGTGCATTTTAAAATCCTACACAGCTCTGTTAAAGCTCCATTTTTTGTTTTGTGGTGTTCATTTCAGTGACGTGCGGTCAGGGGAGGCAGGTGAGGCAGAGCCTCACCTGTCATCATGGAAACATAATATATAATATAAAATCATTTATATTGCTATTTTCACCCTGTGGTTTTGTACTATAAAATATCTATTTTTTACTTAGCTTAACCAATTCTGAATAGTTTTTCTTCAAAATCGCTGGATTTTCGCATTTTCCCATTCAAACGCTCAGAAGCGAAGCCGGAGAGGCAGCAGC
>CAEGAF010084668.1:0-69207 GCA_903067075.1 Micropoecilia bifurca | reverse complement strand
TGGTGGCAATCAACTGCACTACGATTGTGCTGGTTTGGCTTTGACAATATTAATGAAAGTTTAAAGGTCAACAGGTCAACCAGCCCTGTTACCTTTTACTAAGTCAAAATGACCTTCAAACTTTAATATACATCTTCAAAGCCAAAGCAATACAAACAAAGTTGAGTTGATTGATACCAATTTTGCCTAATTTGAAGAAGGTGGGGCGGCAGGTTGACCTTTCATGACCTCTGGAAACATTTATTGATATCTATAAAATGATAGCAGCGCGAACAAAAATGTTAGCACCAACGTTTGACACCAATTCTGTCTGATTTGAAGACATCACTCATCATTGACATGTCCCATCGATAAGGACGACCTTTGTTAAAATAAGTGTTTAGGTTTCAAACACTGTTAATTTATTTCTAGCAGTTAAGTGATGCTCTAAATCCGTTGTTCTCATTTCTAGGGGTACTAGTCTCCTTCCGGACCCTCCAGCTGCCCCTCGCCTTCCTCGCCTCGCCGACTCCAGATGTTCAGCATATTTTTTTGTGACTTTTCGGAACCAAAATCAGAACAGACTCTTCCAGACGCCGCACCTCAGCTTTCCCCTCACCGTCTGACCCCCCCCTGCAGCTCGCAGCGCCAGCTCTGCTTCCCCCGGCCTCACCTGTGTGTTCGTGTAGATAAACCCTCCCGTGTCGTTGCCACCCGACTGAGAAATTTCAAAAATCACCCAAACACAAAAAGAGACACACCTGGAGAAGGTGCCAGCATGACACACCCAACATACAGACAGACCACAAATACCAGCAGACCAAACACAGGGCAAACAAGTAGCTGTAGGAGATTCCAACAGAGAAACATGTCTCAATAGAAGAACCAGAAGTCATTGTGAAACCGAAGGAGCTGCATGAGAGGTTGTGCGTGTGCTGCAGGCCGTGTGTCCGTGTTCAAGCTTGTGTGCATGTGTTTCCAGCAGGGATCCACGCATTAAAGGCCCGTGCTTCAGTTTGTGGCAGTAGGATGCATGAGCTGACGTTCCCAGTGGTGTTTTCTCTCTCTATAGGGCGGCTGCTATGTGTTGCAAAAAAATAAAAACGCCGGCTTCGTGCGTGTGTGTGTGTTCGCTTCAGCATTTAGAAACAGGGTTAGCGCAGTAGAAGTGGTGAGCAAGTGCAACGTGACACTATGCATGAGCGTTTTCAGATGTCTGTACATGCCGTGATGTGTTTGTGTCCGCAAAGTCGGGGTGGGAAGAAAGAGCGTTCAACAATCGTTATTGCTCATTTTGGCTGGATTTGGGTGAAGAGGAAGAGTTTGGACCAACAACAACTGGACTGACTCCGTCTCACCTTTCATGTGAAAATGAAAACCAGCACGTGTGAAACAGCTACCGCCTGAACACTGTAACTGATTTAGAGTTTTCACTTCCCTCTTGAAGCAGTTTCACACTTTGAAATGTGACCAGAACAACCCAAATATTGACCCAGATGGAGGTTCAGGTCAGCAAGTCGTGTGGTTCTTCTGACTGCAACGTAAAGGCAATGAAAGCTGCTTCCAATGAACTGAAGGAGGCTTTTGGATGAGGGGTGAGAAATTCTTAAAGAACACGAGAAGAAGTCCAGTTGCCTTTTGATTCAACACTTACAAATTTGCACCAATGATGAACAATTTGATTTTAAATTCTATGTACCAAAAGCAACAAGAAGAGGAAGTAAAAACAAAAATCAAGTTATAGCTTAAATCTGTCCTCTAATGTTTCTGCAAAATAAAATTATTTCAAAGCTATAACAAAACGAGTTATATTAGCAGCATGATGGCTGGTTTTTAGTGCTAATTTAATCTCCTTTGCAGACAAATTAAATTTTTGTCAGAATATGTTGGGGTCGATATTAAAATCCCTTTGGTAGAAGAAGAAAAAAATGCTCACTTCTAGATATAGATGTGGTTGTTTCAACAGAAAATACTTTACGGAAGATGTTAAAAATTAAACAAAAAAGCAAATATTCATCTTTCCCCCTCATGTGCGAGTCGAGCTTTGGAAAACCGGTTTGCATGCAATCACTGGAAACATCCAGTCGAGTTCCTGGGTTCATCTAAACCACAGATATACCAGTGAGTCCAGTTTGATGAAGAGGAGAGGAATGAAGGCTTTACGTTTCGTTTCTAGCTTAGCTCTGTGTGGTTATCTACGCTGAATGTGTCCCTCTCTGCTGTCTGGGCCGGTCGGATAGAACCTTCCCCTGCCGCTGAGCGTCACGCCATCAGCCATCGCTTTAAGAGTGTGTGTTCATGTGTTCAAGTAGAGGAGGTTCAGCCAGAAGAGTGTGTGTGCATTTTTATTTTAGTTTTTTGTTTACTTTGAGGTCAACTGAAACCGACGACTGCATGTTGCCTTACAGAACGACACACCCATGAAAACGCACAGACACTTCAGAGAAAAAGAAACAGAAACCAACACGACACACACACACACACACACACAAATAACCTGAGTCACGCACTGCGTTTAAGTTGGCATCACATCAAATTAGCTGATTTTATAAACCGTAAATGTGAAAATAAAAAAGGTTTTGTTGAAATCCAACAATGGTGTCGATGTTTTTATTTGTTGTGGAGGAATAACAAAGTCAACAGCCTTAAAGTACATTTACTTTGGAGCTGCAAGCAGAAATGCAGCAAACTGGTAACTCTGGAGCAAAAGCTTCCTGTAAGGGGATAGGGAGCTTGTTTCAGGTGGAGAGCTTATGTGCAATCAGTATCTTACACAATGCCTAAAACTGTCAAAGGCAACATCACTGGATCAACTTGGTTTCACAAATCAAACAGCTTTGGTGTCTAAGAAAAGGAAACCAATCAAATGGATTCTACTGAGGGAAACTTATTTCTTGCATCAAAATCAGATTTATCTTTACAATTTACTCAGAAAAATACCAATTTTTGAATCTTGACTGGAAAATGAAGAGAAGTGTAGAAATATCAAACATCCAGACTTGGATGTCTTCTTTGGGGATTTTCCTACTTTTGAGACGAAACTAGTTTTCTGACCGATTACAGATCTTTAAGTTTAACCTGCTGATTTGATTTTTGCCGATTTGTCTGAAATGTTGCAAAACAGCAAGAAAGTCTCAGAGTTGGCAACAGAATTGTTACTGTCAACGTGGCGACATGACCTGGTTCGTTTGTCGGTCAAAATCTCTCACAGCAGAACAAAAGAGGACAACGATCAATAAGATCAACTTCAGATGCAAGTATCAGCTGATTAGCAATCTCCCAAAATTAAGAAAATCGGGGTTGATTTATCGATTCAACCCTAGATAAACATCAGAGTATCCAAATGAAAACCTCATCGTTTGTACATGTTGAGCTTATTTCCTGTAAAGCTTTTGTAAATAAGTCTTCAAAAATAATCACTCGCCTTTTTAGGAACGTTTTATTTGTCGTTTCAAAAAAAAAAAAATTTAACACAATAAAAATAAAAAGCAGTTTCCTCCAAAAAAAAAAACTTGTTTCAATGCAGCAATAGGACGGTTAAAGTGAAGAGAACATACATGGTGACCACGACGCGCTCGCCTAACCTCGAAGCTGCGTTAAGCTAAAGCAACAAGGGAAGCAGAAATATGACGAGGACAGTAAAAACACTTGGAAAAAACCGAATCCTTGAAATGTAGAACCGCTAATCTTTTCACCAGAAAGATTTAAAACAACTAATCCGACTAATTCACATGGAGTTAAATCTAAATCCCTTTTAATCAACGTTAGACTGAAGTGGCCCTTCGAGGCGCCACCTCTTCCTGAAATAAGGCATCAGAAACGGCTACACATGCATTCAGCTACTACGATAGGAACGCCGTGAAACATGGCTGCCACAATACAAACACCTACGGGGCTGCAGAGGGAGGGTAAGAGTCTTCTCTCTCTTTACAAACACCCATGTCTGCTCCAACTCCGAGGGCAAGGCGGCGTCTCCACGGCGACACGGATATCGCAGTGGAAAACGTGAGGTTGTGGCTGCGCGTGTGTGGAGCTGTGGTAAATGGTGATATGTTCAGAAGGCTGAGGAGGTAGAGGGGAGCCGGAGAGAGGGATGAGTAGCAGGGCGAGCGGAGGAACGGAGAGCAGTGCAGCCTGGCGTTTATGTGAAGGTCAGCCCAGCTTCGTTGTAGACCTTGAAGACCTTCTCGATGGCGTTGACGTAGGCGGCCGTCCGCAGGTCCAGACCCAGGTTGTACTTGCTTGCTGTGCGCATGATTTGCTGCAAAGGCAGATGTTAGAAAAGCTTATTTTTAAAATGAGGAAAACAGAATCACCTACAGTACCATAATGTTTCTATTGATTTAATTGGTGCAAAAAAAACAACAACTAATAAGCAGCTTCAGAAAAGAAAGTAATTTGAAAATGTTGCCCTCTTGCACTGCCAAACAACAGAAAGGATTCGCTAGAACATGTAGCTTCACAGGTTTCTATTCATTTTTACTTCATAAATCAGGGGTGTCCAAAGTGCAGTTCGGGGGCCATTTGTGGCCCTTTGAGTGATTTTGTGTGGCCCCAACTGTAATTCAAGAAGGAAACAAATTTGATCTGTCCTGGTGGATGCAGATGCAAACTTTAATTTTATTCAGGGTGAAATTATTAGCAGTATAATTTTCTAACATTGGGAAATGTCAAGTATAACACAAAGACTCTGCTGCACCATATCAGCTTTTATTTAATTTATTAAACGTGGTTAAATATAGAAAATGTTTTGAAAGAAAGTGAGCCCTTTTATTTAATAAACAGAATAAATTTGTTTAATCAGGACCGTTTTTTAAAAAAAACTAGATTAACTTTCTTTTATTTCAGAAGATTTGGAAAAAAAACAACAAAAAACTTAAGTTTAGGGTCTACAATAAAAACCGGACAACTTTACTTGCTTGATTTTATTTTCTATTTTCTTGGCCTGTCAGTCCTTCTGACTCAACGATTTTGGCCCACATGACAAAAGGTCTGGACACCCCTAACATAAATGAAACAGACTCAAATCTCCAGAGTCCTCCACTCATTTGGGCTAATTTCAAAACAGAAAACACCCAAATTCACCAAAAATCTACAAGAAGGACTTCTTGTGCAACCTGGGAAAGAAACACACAAACCCAATAGAAGGAGGCAGGGAAAACTGGAAGTAGGAAAAAAACCTCTTACTGCAATGTGAAATTGCAACTAAGCGCTTAATTTAAAAACTGTTTTTTAAATTATTGCATTATCAGAGCTTTTAGTTCATAACTTCTGCCTTCTTAACTTGGTGCCAAACTCACCCTGGCGGAGCGCTCCATGGTGTAGGCCAGACCAGAGTGAACAATGTCCTTCTCTGAGGCGCCCTGCAAATGAGGATTATTAAACACCAAATCATGGAGAAACTTTGGAAACAAAACAAATGCATCAGTTTTCTAAACCTAAAACATTGTAATGAATGATGATGTTTATCTTTTAGACAACGTGGCCATTTTCTGGAGGCAGTGCTTTCGTGGTACAGATCTTGTAAAATATCTACGTTGCTTTAGCTTAGGAGGGGAGACGATACTCACAGCAATTCTGGCCTGGAAGTCGGCGGTGGGAACGATGGGGATGGGTCCTCCCTGCTTCCCAAACTTCCTCTCTAGACTCTCCTGCACAGACACTGGAGGGAGACAACAGGGAAAGAAGACAGACGTGTGGATTCATTTAGAGCTTTTTAAGATGCTTTCATAACAAGGAGACATATTACAAAGGCTAAAAAGTAGAAATGACCAAAGATGCAGCATTTATCCCTGAAATAATACTTAACATTCTTCATCGTAGAAACATTTGCCCCACATTGCTCATTTTAAAACCTAAAATCAGTACAAATGTTGGTAAACTCATCTCTGGGATGACAGATGTGAATCAAAATGCAGCACAGTGACACAAAGTGGAACATCTGGTCAGTCAACCCAGGGCTGCATTTTTTTTATTAAAATAGCCGTTGTCTTCTCTACGAAAACATATCAGCAACACGTTGGCATTTTAAATCTGGATGTTCAAGGCAAACTGGTTCTACAAAGTACATTTTATTCTTCTCCATCATATATAGTGAAAAGTAACTTTACCCCTATATGATTGGCTGATGTGAAATACAGAGAAGGCGTCTCTCTCCTTTCTCCTTCAGCTTACCAGATCAAGTAGTTGACGCATAAAATATTTGATATTTTTATCCCATTATTAACTTTTGGTTTGCAAACTTAAAAACTTTAACAAAACATATTATGTGGAAATAGTTTTATTATGATTAAATGTATCTGGAATTAACACTTTTTAAATCAATATTAAGGAATTATTTACTTAAAACAGATTAAAATAAGTTTTGTATTTTTCAAGTGTATTAAGATATTTGCACTAGAAATACATTCTTCAAATCAGACAATTTTTTGCTAAATGTTTGTGCAGCAAAATTTTTTGTTTGTGCTGCTGTCATTTAAAGATATTAAGAAATGTTTGCAGAGTTCATGAAAGGTCAACCAGCTGCTGCAAATCAAAACTGGTGGCAATCAACTGCACTACGATTGTGCTGGTTTGGCTTTGACAATATTAATGAAAGTTTAAAGGTCAACAGGTCAACCAGCCCTGTTACCTTTTACTAAGTCAAAATGACCTTCAAACTTTAATATACATCTTCAAAGCCAAAGCAATACAAACAAAGTTGAGTTGATTGATACCAATTTTGCCTAATTTGAAGAAGGTGGGGCGGCAGGTTGACCTTTCATGACCTCTGGAAACATTTATTGATATCTATAAAATGATAGCAGCGCGAACAAAAATGTTAGCACCAACGTTTGACACCAATTCTGTCTGATTTGAAGACATCACTCATCATTGACATGTCCCATCGATAAGGACGACCTTTGTTAAAATAAGTGTTTAGGTTTCAAACACTGTTAATTTATTTCTAGCAGTTAAGTGATGCTCTAAATCCGTTGTTCTCATTTCTAGGGGTACTAGTCTCCTTCCGGACCCTCCAGCTGCCCCTCGCCTTCCTCGCCTCGCCGACTCCAGATGTTCAGCATATTTTTTTGTGACTTTTCGGAACCAAAATCAGAACAGACTCTTCCAGACGCCGCACCTCAGCTTTCCCCTCACCGTCTGACCCCCCCCTGCAGCTCGCAGCGCCAGCTCTGCTTCCCCCGGCCTCACCTGTGTGTTCGTGTAGATAAACCCTCCCGTGTCGTTGCCACCCGACTGAGAAATTTCAAAAATCACCCAAACACAAAAAGAGACACACCTGGAGAAGGTGCCAGCATGACACACCCAACATACAGACAGACCACAAATACCAGCAGACCAAACACAGGGCAAACAAGTAGCTGTAGGAGATTCCAACAGAGAAACATGTCTCAATAGAAGAACCAGAAGTCATTGTGAAACCGAAGGAGCTGCATGAGAGGTTGTGCGTGTGCTGCAGGCCGTGTGTCCGTGTTCAAGCTTGTGTGCATGTGTTTCCAGCAGGGATCCACGCATTAAAGGCCCGTGCTTCAGTTTGTGGCAGTAGGATGCATGAGCTGACGTTCCCAGTGGTGTTTTCTCTCTCTATAGGGCGGCTGCTATGTGTTGCAAAAAAATAAAAACGCCGGCTTCGTGCGTGTGTGTGTGTTCGCTTCAGCATTTAGAAACAGGGTTAGCGAAGTAGAAGTGTTGAGCAAGTGCAACGTGACGCTATGCATGAGCGTTTTATATGATTGGCTGATGTGAAATACAGAGAAGGTATAAATAAGCAGGAAAGGGCAGGAAAGAAACAACACTGTTGGAAGCTGCTAGCAGAACCCCATCAGTGCAACTTCTGCCACTAAACTGGGTAAGAAGATTCCTATTTGCTTTCACAGTTTTTAATTGCATTATTATTAGTACTTTTATTTCTTTTTTTCATGACAAGTGCATATCAAAATGGACCATCTTCTGTTTTAAAGAAATAAAAAAATACAAATGCTTCACATTTTGCCAGAAAATTATAAAGATGTGTTTAAGGCAGAATTTTTTCATTCGACCAGCGAAGCAGCAGTAAAATATTTAACAACCGTCGTTTTTCTGTGTTTTTAGGAAACAACTGGTACACCTGTTTGTTTTCACCACCAGTTACTCTGAAGCATAAAACAGTGAAAGATGGCCAAAGAGGTAAATAAACTAACTTTTGCTCTGATCTGTCTGAAGGATCAATTGATGAAAAATAAGAAACAGATATCCCTTTTAAAAGGTAGTTTTTATGTAAACTTTCCCTCCAAATACATAATGTTATGTTAACAGAAATCTCACCCCAATTATTTTTTTTAATCATGTACCCAGTAAATTTTTATTAATGCGTCTCTGTTGGATTTTTTGTGTTTTTTTTTATGTAGATGCCAATGAAATTTAATTTAACTGGAAAAACACCATGGGCAAAAAAACAACAACGGGAAAGAGACATGCAAGCCAACCCAGAGGTTCTGTTTGTCACTGAGAGAGATGGACAGGAAGACAAGTACATGTTTTACACAAAAGATTTTGAAGCAATGCGTGACCGCATAATTCAGCAATATGGACAAAAAGAAAAAATAATCTGTTACAAATGGGATACAGATGCAGGTGCCATTATGTTATATTCGACTGGGATTTGTGTGATACATGGTGATGAGATAAAAAGGAAAAATTTTTTAGATTGGTTCAGAAGAACCAATAATTAGATAATTAATTCAATGGTTTCTGAGATTGTTTCTCTCTGTCTCCTGGCCCTTCCTTCCCTTCAACCCCACCCCCAACCATAATCTGGAGGTTATGTTAGGACTGTGGAGCATTTTGTACTCACTGAGAAGGTGGTAGTTTGAGTCCCTCTCGTACTTGAAGGTCAGTCTCCCATAACTGACATGATTGAGATTCTTGAGCCACTCAAAGTACGACACAGTCACACCACCAGCATTCAGGTACATGTCCTGCAAGGAAGAACAACATCATCATGTAGTCCTGATCGTTGATACTTGTGAACAAAATGTCTTCTGCAACCAAAAATGTGCTTCATAATTTGATTTGATTTCTGTTCAACAAAAGGTTTCCTGTGAAATTTTTGTCTGTAAACAATTTATAACTACAAACAGAAAATTAAAATAAAAACACTCTGCTTTAAAGAGTAATAAATATTATTGGAAATACAGTAAAAAAGTCACATCTTCATGTGTTTGTCTCTCTATTAATATGCATATATAAATAATAAGGTTTCCATTTAAAGTAAAATAAACACTTGAAAAAGTTTTCTGCTGTTATAAATGTAAATGCATTTTAAAGAAATAAAAAGAAGCAAATAAAGTGAAAACAAAAACATTTCTTGGGCTCAATATCCTGCATATTCTTAGATAAATAATAAGAAATCAAAATACAGAGCACAAAAAATTTGAGTCTAAATATCTTTGATTTCACAGCAACTCACAACATTAACTGGCTATACATATTGTTTATGTATAGCCAGTGACAAAAGACATATTTAAGTTTTCCTTTTAAAGAAAACACCTTCAGGAAAGTTTCAGTTCATGCAGTTTTTACTTTAACCTTTAAGTTTTTATCTCCTTTTATTTTATTTTCAGCTAAATCACAATTGATTGAGGTAAATTCAAGTCTGATGCAGGCAGTGGTTTGTGATTTGTTTGAATATTTGAACAGGGAAATATGAATGAACTCATCAGGTAGAAACCTCAACAAGTGATGTATCAGTTAAATTTGACTTCATATATGAAGGAAAAATTAGTTTCCTTGTTTAATTTAAATAAAATATCTGTGAATTTGAAGTCTGCTCACAGGAATAACCATGACGTTGCTCTCCAGGAAGATCTTGTCTGCCTCTGGGGTGGTGGGTCCATTGGCTCCCTCAGCAATGATCTGACAGAAACAAAAGTTCCTCTTTAATGTAAATTCAAAAGAAAACATCAAATATCAGCCACCCTCTGTTAGTGGAAATGAGCGTTCACCTTCGCCTTGATCCTGCGGGCGTTGTTGCGTGTGAGCTGCTTCTCTCCAGCAGCAGGAATCAGGATGTGGCAGTCGGCCTCCAGGATGTTCCCATCGTAGGGCTTGGCTCCCGGGAAACCCACAATGGTGCCGTGTTGCTGCAGAGAGGGAAGAACAGATATATTTTGATGTTTATTCTCAATAAAAGGTAAATCTAAAGTAAAGGAAGATGAGGCGGCGCTGCTGGTACCAGTTTGTAATCCTCCAGCTGCTTTGGGTCGATGCCGTCTGGGTTGTAGATGGCTCCATCAATCTCACCAACGCCCACACACTTGGCACCGAACCGGTGCAGGTACCTCATGGAGTGGAGACCCACATTACCAAAACCCTGAGGAGAAACAAATAAATAACTGATGGACACAGAGGTAAGACATTTTTAAACAAATTTAATTCCCTTCAACAGAAAAGTTCACATCACTGAATCTTGAATCAACCTAACTAAATTGAAATAGTAAATACTTTGGTGCCCTCTTGTGGCCAAAGTTGGTTCCATGTTCTTCTACTGATCAATACAGTTAATACTCAGCTCTTTATAAGTACTGAGACTTATAAATGCTTTTTTAAATTTAGCTTCCAGCTACAACATAAATAATTTGACAGTAAAAGCCTAATAAAAAACGGTGCATCTCAAACTGCAAGAATATCATTGAAAAGTTGTTTCAATTAATTTATTTTCAAACGTAGCAATCATACAACTCAACTCTATTCAAAGAGCCACAGATAACAGATAATAAATGACTCGTAATGTCCAGAATCTATTTCAGTCATTCTGAACAGATTGTGTGCTGGTCATCAGTTTTCAATCGACCGTTTTCATAAAATCATAATTTTTCTGCTCTTTTCTTCTGTTAGGAACAGAGAGGCTGTTTGTTGTCCATCCAGCCTTTCTGGATGCTGTACAACCAGATGTTACTTTTTCTCAGTGTAACCACTGAGGAAGGTTTAGAGCACTTCATGCTTCCTTTACAGAAGGAAGCATTTCTCATTTTTCTGCAGCACTTTGCACATTCCTGTACTGACAAAGGTACCAATATGGCGACTCGTCATGAGGAAGAGGAGGAGAGACGCCACACCCAGTAAGGCAGACGAAGGCCCACTTAAAGCCTGTGAGGCCAGAATGCATTGACTAACTGCAGTGCAGCAAAACACTGAGGCTGCAACCATTTTTATTTTAGTAATCAATTATCCTGACCATTAAAAATTACACATTCTGCAGATTTTCCATTTAACCAACTAAATATTTTTATGCTATATTAGAAATATATTAAAAGATGAAAATAAACAGTTCAATTCCTTTTTTGGCATTCCTTTCAGGAATTTGAATCAGATGAAGTTTAAGTTAAGCCACTTGAGGAGTTTTAGGTCAAACATATTTACAGAAGAAAGTGTTTTTACCTCAAATAGAAAAATGTGTATTTTTTGGCAGTTTTGGTTTAATTACTATTCTGAGTATGTTTTTTTCAGCAAATGGCCTTTTTTAAAGTTTATACACTTTAGTTATTAATCGGTTACTACATTAGTTGACAATCAATAGCAATCAATAATTGACTTATTACGATTAACCTGATTAATTGTTGCAGCCCAAAATAACATCGTCAACATTACTTTTTTTTGAGAAATTGAATTTTGTGCAAACAGAAAAGGTAGGCATATAATTTCAAAATTATTTGAAAAAAAGAAAAAGAATGAGAAAGAAAAACATTCACTTAACACAGTACAAGAGATCTGCTCTGTTAATTCTCATGTTAAATCTCTAGGAAAACTAATCTAAGAGTGATGTAATCCTCAGACACAAACAAGAGGATTAGGTTTTAAAAATATCCACATCAGGATTCAGCTGTTGTCTCCACGACTTCACTTCCTCTCCGTTATTCCTCAGTCTCTCTGCAAACCTCATCCTTCTTCACCGATGTTGTAAAAATAAAAATGTAAAAACTGTAGAATCCATCAACCAGGTAAAGCTGCAGCCACTCAGCAGGCATCTTACTGAGTGAACTGCATCAGGGCGGCGTATCGTGTTGCGTTGTTGTCTAGAGAGCCTATAATTATAGAAAGCATTCTGGGAAAACAGCAGAGGCCACTGCTGAGGGGTTTTCTACCCATGTGTTGAAGTTTAGTGGGCCTGTGTGTGAGAAACCCTCATTAGACGAATAAAACTGGGATTCATGGAGAACGCTGCTCTTTCACTGTCTGCATCTGCAGAAACTCCTCCTTTCACACACGATACAATGGCATGTGTGTTTCAGACAGAGGGGTGAGTTTGCTGAACGCTTTTTAAACTTGACTTTTCAACCAAAGAACAGATTTGAGCTCAAATTGAGTTGCGGGAAGCTGAAGAGGGAGGCTCTTCCTTCTGTTTACTCATTCCTCTCTTACTGAGTCATCATTTTCCATGAGCAGAGAAGGGAAACTTCAGCTCACTTTGTGGTTTTCAGCGATCCATCGCCTTCACTGCCCTGCACAGCCATTCATCTCAACCAGAAAGTTCAATGTGCTAAAGGGAAATTTTAAATAACATGAAGCAGCATGAGGCTGTAGAGAAAGAAGTAAAGAAGGTGTTCGTTTCTACATCTTTTCACTAATGAAATCTTGGATGGTCTGATGCATTCAGCCAACAAAACTTTGTAGAAATACTACTAGCTACAAGCATCTACCAGCTGTTTCTATCTAGAAACGAAAACTTTTCCCCAGTCGGTGCTGAACTAAACTCCAGCTCAGACTGGATGGAGAACATTGGTCTTGCTGCAGCATCTCCTTTAGATTTAGGACTTTACTTTGATTAGACCAGCTTAACACATAAAAACAGACCAATTCGAAAACTTCATCACCAAGTGAAACACGTTATATAGATTAATTGCACACAGACAAATGTTTGAAGTAGGGGTTGAACGACTACATATTTTTTAAGATCGACTACATCGTGATAATAGTCGAGTCGATGTCGACTAGTCGCGGTGACGTCATAGTGACGTAAGCGCAAAACTACTTGGAAGCTTTATCAACTATTTTCACCGCAAATATTAACCCCTACACCCGTCTCCCCTTTACTAAATATTATGCAGAATTAAAAGAGCAATAAACAAATTATTCTTCGTGAGCAGCGGAGAAAAGTTCGTTGCACAAAGTCAGTCTGACTTTTTTTTTTCTAAACACCGGCGGATACTGATGATCTCCGCATAGCTGCTCCTATAGGGGTCAAATTATCACACTGACCATAATGGTGCTTTTGGATCATCACAAGCCAAACGATGACCGGATCCCGTTTGGTTACAGTTGAATTCAACCAAGCCAACTGCTGCTTTTCCACCTGACGCGCAGCAGGAAGCTCTGCTGACTCAGCAGTGGCTCTGAACCGACATGCAAACGGTGGCAGAGATCAACTCTATCAGACCCTCAGGATGAAGCTGGACTTAGTTTACAGATGTAGTCAAACCAAATTTTATAAGAGCGTAAAGCTGCCAGGTGAGAAGCTTCAATAGCAGGTTGACGCTGATCAGTTGGGAATAGTAGAGAGATAAAAAAATCCTGACATCATGCCACATTGTAGCACATTACGCCGGTAGTCTTTTTTTAAGAGTATATTTTTCGGCACTAGTTTATTTGACAGCAATATGACTGTAAGGGGTCAGAGAGCGGAGAGAGACTTGGTGGGACCAGCGACTGGAGGACGGGAGTCGGACTCCTGACCACCGCGGGCTAAAGTCTCTATATGCGGGGCACCGCGCTAACAACGCGCCGCGGCGCCGCGCTAACAACGCGCCGCGCTAACAACGCGCCGCGCAACGCCCCTATTGCGGGAGCCTATGCTGTAATTTACAGTTTCGCTATGTTAAATTATTTACATTTTTATACAATTTGAGCTTTCTGACGAACTCACCTAGTCCATCTTTATTTATTTCCTTGGAAAAATATGTTTTGTCATGTGATTGCGACTAGTCGACTGGCCCAGAAAAAAGTCATTGCAGAGAAAAGAATCGACTAATTGGTGCAACCCCTAGTTTGAAGGTAAGCTTTCAAAAACTTTTCTGGTAGCACTTTGGTGTTCAAAAATACAAATGAAGTAAAAAAAAAAAATCTCCAAAAAATGCTCCATTACATTTTCTGTATTTAGCAACTATAAATAAGTTTGGTAAGTCTAACTAACCTAAAACAAGAAAAGTTTAGACTTAACTTCAGATGGAAAGAAAATGTTTTGATTAGGTGTATGAAAATATCTTGTTTCAACTGTAAACAATGTTTTCCAAATTTAGGCTTTTAATCAAACATTACATTTCAATTTATTGCAAAACTGAAAATCAAGCACTTTCAAAACCTTGAAAACACCAAATTGAAATTCAAACATGTTCACAGATTTCAACAAACCCTGTGGCAGGCTTATGAATTTTATTTCAACAATGGCTTCCTCTATGACAAAATGTAATTCCTTCATTCCATATAGTTACCTAAAAAAATATGCTTTTATTGTAAAACCATTATGTTTATAGTTCTCACCAGTACCACAAAACATCACAATAAAACTATAAGTCCATGTTGCCCACACTAACTTACAGCAATAAAAACCCTAAACGTCGGCGTACCTGGATGACGAAGGTCTTGTCCTGGAAGCCTGGTGTGAGGCCCACCATGCTCATGTAAGACGCCTCGTTGATGAAGTTCTCGATCCCGTGGAAAACTCCACGCCCAGTGGCAGAGATGCGGCCGTGGATTCCTCCCTGACTGATGGGTTTTCCTGTCACACACGCATGAGCGTTTATGTCCTGCCAACACACACAAGGAAGATCCGATTACATTTCCCTCTTTACATACATAAATACAGATATGGACCAAATGCTACAGCAACTGGTGGAAACTGTTCAGTTTTAAGGACTTTTGTGCAGTTTGTGGATGGGCTCTGACTCGGCTGCCGCATGCTTGGCATACTGAGGTAGATGCTCAATTTAATACACTGCCATCTGTGCAGAAAGCTCAACAAACATCAATACAAGCTACCCACAATCCTCTGCTCTCAGCTACCCTGCCCAGGAATCTGTCACCTTTACAAACTCAGTCAGGGGGAAACTGGACCAAAGGGGACAGGAGTGCACTGGCTTCAAGGAGAGGAAAGTTAAACCGTTTGTCATAATTCAAAGTTTAAAAGATTTTGCTTGCTTATTGCCATTTACAACTATTTTTGACATATTAATAAAAAAGAGTGAGTGATTTCTATAAACCCTCCATGCTATAAAGGTCTAAGTTTGCAAATTTAAATGTTAGAGAGAAGAAAGTGTAGCAACCTCCTTTCAGCCATCTGCCTCCAATCACTAATAAGTTCTAATAAGTTATTTTGCAACTTATTAGAAAAATACATCATAATTCAGGAACAATTATGAGGTTTGAAACTCAAAACTCTTAAAATTATAAAGGACAAACTTTCCTGTAATGTTGAATCATAAATACCTAATTAAAAAAAAGCATGCATAGTTAAAGATAAAAGCAGCAAATTCTTATTTTAGAGCTACAAACAGAAGAAGTTTGGGTGGCTTCAAGTATTTGACCTCTGACCTGAAACGCTGCCGCTTGCAGCTTCTAACATGCAGAAATTCCCATCATACATAAACAAGATCAATACTAGGAGAGTTCAAATACTATCTGATGCACTATTGCTTTAAAGTAGTTAAGAAAGAAAAGGAAAACAAAGAAGTGAAATCAGATTTTCTTTGATTATTTCTAGTGAAACTGTGACAAACGGGGAACAGAAAAAGTCTCTGGCTTCAGTTTCAGAAGCTGCTGTAAGGGAGAAAGAAAGAGAAGGAATGTCTTGTTTGGTGACCTGGGAAGGGAGGGGCAGGAAATTAGCACTCGTGGTTTACATGTGACTCATTTCTTGTTTTTAATTTCGCCTATTTTCAAAAGGTTTCCACCACACTCTCCATCCAAGTCAGACGGGGTCGGTTGTGGCTGCTGGAGAACTCACAGTGTGTGCGATGGTGTTGGCGTAAGTGTCGGCGATCCAGGACATTTCCCTCTCTCCGGTGCTCATGTCTGGCGCCGGGACATCGATGCCAGGCCCTGAGGAACGGAGAGGAAGGAAGGAAAGGAGGGAGAAGTGGAGCTTCAGTAAATGGTGCAGGAAGGCTTTAATTCACAGCAGAGTGGAGAAAAGATGACCTGCATGCTTTAAACTGGACAGTGAAAATGATCATATTTCAAACTGGATGCAAATAACCAAACAAAACGCTGCGCTGTGTTTGAACTGAACACAGCAAATATCCAGTGAAGCTGCGTAGAACCAATCACCAGGCTGAACTGGTGATTGCATATATGTTGAAGCGAAGGACATTTAAGAAGAAAAACGAAAGAGTGTTCCTTTTGATTTGTTTTTCACGTTTGTTTGAATCTCTATCTCAGGTTTTTGATTTTATCCACTTTGACCAAGTAAATGTATTTACCATACAGGTCCACCTCATTAAATCTGATCATCAATGACAAGTCGATTCATTTTAGTAATTTTATTTCAAAAGTTAAATATTATTCAGTGTCTCCAGGGTGTTTGCAATGTTTGGTATGATTGTCGTGACCTAAAATTACTGATGTTAAGGACCTTTTTCAAAAAGTTGCAGTCCAAGTTGTGATTTTTTTTTCCAGCTTTATTTTTGGTTTTACAAAAAAGTTGAAATTGCTCCACATAACTTTTCCTTCCCTTCTCTTTTTTTCCAGCATGTTATAATCCCTCCTTACCTGAGAAGCCCCTGCATCATCGTCCTGCTGCTGGCCTCTGGTCTAATGTCTCCTCCCTGACTCTTTGCTCTTTCTATCGTGACAAAGATTTACTTTAAATATGTGGAAAGCAACAGTGAGCACAACTTCTGCACAGAAATGAATGATGATTGGGTTTATTTCTACTATTAATTAGCTACCCAGGGATGTAAAATAGGTAATGATCTCGTTAAGAAGCTCAGAATGATACACTGGGTTGATTACTGTGCAGCATTTAACCAGGGAAATGTTACACTTTTTGCACACATGCTTTCATCTTGCAGGTTCAGCTTTCAAGAAATAGTTTATTTGTTTTATTTATTGTCTTAGTTGCATTTTATTTTGGATATTTAAAATATATTCTAGTTAAAGTGTTCTTTAAAAAAAATTAAAGTTTATCAGAGAGTGAACTTGTATCAAAATATTACTTGCAAATGGTCTCAAAACAACAATTTTACTGTTTGTTGAAATAATTACTGGAACAATTTATCATCCAGCAAAATATGTTATCATGAACGGCCCAAGTCCACGGAAAATGGGCGAATGATGAGTGAATTTGCAATAATAGTTTCTATCACAACTTCCTGGAGGGACTAATTATTGGAAAGTTAAATGATGGAAAAAAGATGCCAAACATCTGAACTGAACTTCAGCCCAGAGCACAAAGATCCTTCTTTCAGGTGGAGACGAGGGTTTTATTCATCAGCAGGATTTAACATCCTTTTGACAGAAAACACTTTCAACTTTTATGACCGGTTTAATGTGCTTGATGGACCAGCAAATGGACCTGATATAAATCCCAACAGAGAATCTATGCAGTCAAAGGAAAGATGAGACACCAGACTCAGAGACAGAGACAGAGACGCGTTTCCGCAAAGCCACGACACGCTGATGCAGAAATTCATCCAAAAAGAGGTGATTTTAATAGGCAGCACTTCTCAGCAGGCTCACGCTTCTTTACTAAAAATCTTTAAGAATGAGCTTCTGTAAATTTTCTGAAAATCTAATTGAGGTTTTCATTAAATTAATAGAAAATTTAGAAACTTAAGACATTATCCTGAATGAGCAGAGATAGAAAATTATGGAAATATTATTCACATCCTTCACACTAAGATTTGAACGCAGAAAATCTTATTCCAGAGCAAAATATTTCAAGAACTTACCAATAAAACCCTTTTTGGCCAGTTCAATGGTGAACCTCCTGGTAATCTTCTCCAGCTCATTATCCTGCAACAAAATGTTACATTCACATCTTTTCTAGGAAATATAAACTGCAGTATTATTGGTGCTTTCTCATTTTGTCGACAAAGTCTCTAATAAACCAGAAAAAGTTACTAGATTAATCTCTTTTGAAAAAAAGAGTACCTAAAATCTATATATAACGCCTGAGTCCAATCGAGTCTGAAACTACGTGATCAGGATAAATTTCTGTGATCGGATCGGGGCATCAGTAGTTTTTACATTCCTACAAAGGGTGCTGGTTTGTTAGGTCACCAACACTGCCTTAAGACAAATATTTGAGTCTTCACCTGATGAAGATTTTCACTTTTGTTTCATTATGCTTTCATTATACTTTTATTATGCTTTGAACTTTGAGTTTCATGTTTCTAACAATATTATAACTCTTTAGCAGGTTAATCCTACATGTTTGACAGTTTTATGCCCTTCACTCCTTTCTCAATTTTTTCTAAGACAAATTTCTCAACTACTTTGAAATTACTTCATCCTTTAAGAGTTACAACCCCAGCAGAGTTGTGTACAAAAAGTTGTAAAACCTGCCATTTAAACACTTTTATTTCTAAAGACATAAGAAAAGGAAGTGTTGGCTGTCTTACAGAATAGTTCCTGGTGTTGATCTTTACTCCAGCTTTGGCGCCTCCAAATGGCACATCTGGAAAACCAAAGATAGTGTGTAAAGAGCAAGAAACAAAGCAGGGAAACTATGCATGGAGCAGCATAATTAGTACATGGATACATAATTAGTATGGAGCTTTAGGTGATGATCAGCAGAGGTTAAATTTGAACTCTTACCAACGACAGCGCACTTGTAGGTCATCAAAGAGGCCAAGGCTTTCACCTCGTCCACAGACACGTCGGTGCTGTAACGGATACCTGAAGTAAAAACAAGAAGGACGTTACAGAAAGAACCACCATAAAGAGAAAACCTGACAACACAGACCATCGGTGGAGAAAACCCAATATCAGCTCTTGTACTTAATGAGATGAAACTGTTTCGAAGCTCTAAAACAAAAATTTGTTTTTTTTTCTGAAACTTTCCTTAAGAAAAGGGCAAACTGATTTGATAAGAAGCTGTGAAGGCAGAATGAGGATCCTGCGCCGCTAATGATTACACAACACCAAACAGGGGTCAGAAATCAGTCGACACTTGGGTGTACTTTGCTGCATGGGTGGAGACTGAGGGAACCAATCACTGCCCTCCATTCCGAACCCATCCCTCAAGCTACAGCCGTCGCTTCCTGTTGTCTGGCGTTTACTACCGTTACTATGGCAACAAGTGCCCTGCAATGGGATCATAAAAAAAACAGGGTGGAGGTTTCAAACTACTCCGTCTTACTGCCACATTGCCTGTGTGAGTGTAATTTAACAGCAGCTACAAAAATAGCACAACCAGAGCGAAATCCAAGGACGTCCTGCATGAACAGGAGACAGAGCGTCGTTTTACCAGGATTACAAGAGTTGATTATGTCTGTTCAGAAGCAGAAAAGGCTTCAAGTAATTACATATCTATGTGTTGCTGCTGCAGGAGCCTCTCTTTCCTTGTGTGCCATTGCTGGAAAACAGTTTAAAATTGTAAGCATAAGAATGAAAAGCATCAGAAACAAAGCGCCATCTCTCAGAGCGCAGCAGCTGCAGCTCTCCCTCTTTCTTCTTTTCCTTTCATCCAAAGATCAGCAGGTCAGACTGAGGCCAGGACAGTTTAGAGCTCACTGATCAAATTAAATGGCAGAAGATAAAAAAAAATGGCTTCCACATATCCAACCATCCGTTTATCCACCCAACATGCAGCACACCATAGCAACAGAAACCAAAACAAATCTGAAAACATTCTTCCAAAATGAAGAACAGAATCTGACTGTTAAAACATCTCTCATGTCAGAATTGAAAGTACTTTCAGTACTTTGATTAAATTAATTTCTATAGCTAGTCTCTGACAGCTCAGCATATTTATGTGTTGACTCCTACATTTTATCTATGGATTATTGTGCAAAGAAAAAAAGGTTTAGGTAAAAATAAAACCTAAAACCTCCTCTTCATGAAACTGTCATGCAACAGGCAGTCTTCAGTCAGAGGCTTCTTCAGATATGATGCAACACAGAGTGCTACAGGAGATCCTTCGTAAATGAAAGCAATTGAAATATTGCAACCTCATCAAAGAGGTTGAAATCCAACCAAGTCAGACTGAAATATCTTCCAGTATTTGGTTCTGTAGACGGAGATTCGACACAGAAACCAAAACTCACAGAGAGCGAGAAGAGAAAATTAAGGACTTCAAACCCACATGAAACAAATTCACTTCTCTACGAGTTACAACTTTTAGTTTTCCTCTGGGATTAATGCAGCATTTTTTAATTAAACAGAATTTCTGTATCCAGAGTTACTTCATGTTTATTTTTATCACTACTGCTTCACTTTCATCATCATATTCCTGCAGCAACACTTTTATCAAATTTAATTATTAAATGATAAATTTTATATCCCTCCCCCCAACGATTATGAAAAAAATAATCTAATTTTGGGTACATTAAAGTTTAGGTTTCAGAGGGATTGTTTTGTATTTTTGGTGTTATTTCACATCGATTCTGTTTCTTGAGTTGTTTTTATCAAGTCCCTGTTGAGAGGTTGAAGGTCTTTCTTTTTGCATTGTCTACAACTTTAGGTGTTGCTCATAGCTGAGGAACAAAAAGGATGAAAGGATATTTTATTGGCTTTATCTGGGTGCATAATTCACCCAGCTAAAGCTAAAATGCTGATATAACTTATTTTAAAAGGGTAATGCTTCCTCTAGACAAACTTTGATTAAATTGGAAGTCGAGAGGAACTTTATCAGAATTTTCTGGCTCTTTTTGTTTGTCTTCTAAATAGTGAAGAAAACAGGAGGAAAATATTTAACAAGAATATATATCCCCAACTTTTTAAAATTAAATAAAATACCTGCAATAAACTACATAGATATTGTGGGAGTTTTTCCAGCTTTAGGATTTGTTGGTCAGAAAACTAATTCAGATTTTGCAGGACCGACCTGCTGATCCAATTCTGATCTTTGAGGCCCATCTAGATCTACTTTCTATGTTTTTTCAGCAAACTAGAATAAACTCTTAATAAAATCTTGAGCGACAAATGTAAAACATCCCAGACTTATTGACTGATTTTCCAGCCCATGTAAAACTGAACATGGATCCAGATCCCTACAGGTCTGGTAAAAAGCGGCCTTGTCCAGTTTGACATCCATCAGTCACCTTGGATCTTAAAGGGACGGGTGACTGCATGCATACACTAGAACTGAAGTGCAAAAACAACCTCTGCACTTTGCAGTTTGCTCTGAACTTAGCCAAGGGTCTACACAATGCATCAATCATTAAACCATATGAAAGATAACAACTGCTGCTTATGTTCTTATTATCAACAGATCTGCTACGAAAGTCATACTATTGCATCCCAATTTGATAGTTGGGTGAACCAGAAACAATAAACTGTCGGCTGATTCATGGGAGTGGGAAAAAAAAATTGTTTAGACGATGCAGTCCTACATACAGGATTTATTTCCAGCAGTAATGGTTAAATGAGTGCAATGTTCAGTAAAAAAAAAAAAAAAGTGATTATCTGACACTTCTCCAGTTTTAGGTAATTTTGTAAATCTTAGAGATTTAAAACAAAAACAAATTTACTCAGTTGGCATTACATAGCTTTAGCGTTTTGTATTAGCAAGTAATTATTACTACAGAAATTAGGCTTTGATAGTTCAAAAGACATTTTCTACATTGTCAGACTTTCTGTTTCTTTCTTTCTAAACGTCTCTCTCTCTCTCTCTCACCCCAGAAATGTCAACTGGTTGTAGAAAAAACTGCTTAAAATGCATTCTTACATTTTAAGAATACATTGTCCCTTCAACTTTATTTCTGAACACTTTTTTGTTATCAAAAATGGTAAACCAAGTTTTTAATCAAACTTCCTCAACAAATATAGTTATTGTCATCTTTCCTGTAAAGACTCACTCTGAGAAACAGCCTGAATAGACCACAGAAATGTGTCAACATGAGATCATCACATTTTAATACTTCCTCAAGCTTCATTTTTATACATTGCATTGATGCTGAACATGTCTAACTTCGGGTCTCCCAATGCTAAGCAGCATCAGTGTGACCCAGCGGTTCTCAGTATGGTATTTTCACTGATCAGACAACGCATTTTTGAGTTCCCGGCCAATCAGTAACCAAATTCTCTACATATTTCTAGAAAATCGGCGAGAAAGGAAAGTTTAAACGTCTGGGAAGTGGTTCGACGTACCACTGCAACCATTAAGACTTTAGCTTACTGGCCCACATGGGATACAGAAAACCACATAATTTGCTTTAAAACAGGGTCTTTTAATGTAAACCAGGATCACGACCAGCTCACTGTGGGTTTTCACGATTCAGACAGATTTATTCCAACGACACTGATTTTTATAGACTACTTTGGGACACAGAGACAAAGTGGTAGGTATTCAAAAGGATCCCCTATTACTGCCCATAGTCATTTAGTAGAGAAAAAATTAGATTTCTGCCTTGAGGCATTAATGGTTAAATGACCATTTAGAACAGGTTCTATAGGTTTTCTCCTCAGCAATGAAACGTCTGCTGTGAAAGGCCAACAAACATTTTTATAGACTGATAAAAGTCTATAAAATAAAAGGGACTGTGTGTCCCTTTTCCCTGCCTCCCCTCCAGCAACTCTGCTGACAAATAGGAGTGCCTATATAAACACCCACCCTCATACGTCACGTCTCTTTTTTCAATTAGTCCAGCTCAAATTACTGCTGCTCTGAAACTCAAAATTCAAACCACAAAGCCTCCATGAGGCAAAAGTTACACAAACAGAGCCACTTTGATCACTAGCAGTACTTCACAGTGAGTCATGGTGTTAACATGTTAACAAGGATGTGATGTGATGTGATGAGCGACATCCTGGGCCAGCATAAAAATATGCAACAATGTAAGCTGGTGATAGCAACAAAACATACTGGTACAATAATTCAGGAAGCATGAAGCAAGAATATAAAACAAACACCTACATTTAGTTTAGCTTTCCAGTGCTTTCAGTGTATCACATTAGATTATTTTGACTCTTTGTAAAGCATTGTGGTACAACAAGCTGATAGTGGCTGGTTTATTAATCAGACTATCTGTTCCTGCATCAAGCCTGCAGCTAAACACAAGGGCTGCTTGCAGCTTGGCAACTGTATTTTCAAACAGCGTTAGCTTAACAATGGTGGCGCTTTAGTTTCCACAGTGACCCTCTGTGTTTTTGCAACTGGAAAAATTTCCAGACAGCCAATTTTGTCTTTTTTGTCAGAAACGCAAATATGTACGAGTTCTGTTTAAACCAGCAGAGCAGCATTACTTTATGCTCCATGCAGCAGGAAAGAACTCCAGAGACACTGGCATTTTGTTAAACCTCATTACACTTTGATACATATAACTCATAACTGCTCACAACCTTAACATGCATCTGACTGAAAGGATTCAGAAGATTTTGGCATCTTAATGTGGTTACTTAAAATCAGCTTCAAATAAAGTCACTTTGTTAAGTTAGTATTTGAAAGATATTTTATCAGGATAACAGTATATTTGCATTCATTTATGAAAAGCATAATTTTGAAGACATTATGAATAAGTATGTCACTACCTTTGTTTCTGTAGCTCACATTTTTGTTCCAGTTGTTGGACTTATAACTACAGTAAAGGCGGAATCAATTTATTCACAACCAGCTTCTTATTTGCCGATTTGGGTGGAAGTTTTAAAAATCCCCATTGTTTGAGTTACAACACAGCCAGAATTCACTTTGTAATCTGTTTTATTTACTTTGTGTTGCAGACATAGCCTCAAAGTCAAATTCTGATCTGACAAATTAGGAATGTCTGATTTATATGGAGTAGAAATTAATGTATGACCTGATCTGACATGAGAGAACATGCTTTCTCAACCTGAAAAACTGGAATCCGACATGCTAAAAATGTAGTAAAGGTCAAAATGAAAGCAACAATTAATCCCCCGCATAATGTATTGATGCCAACAGTTGAGATTCTCACTGTTCAATTGCAGCAAAGTCAACTTTTTAGCTCTAAAAAGTAATTATTAGTAAAATTATTAATATTTGTTCCACCCTCTGTACATAAGTAGTTTTACAGCAAGGTACCCTTTTTAACACCAAGTAATATTTCAAAGAAAGACTTTAACCGAGTGCACTTTCTGGATATTTTACTCACATAAAGTTTCTTGTTTTAAAAGTCAAATATCCATCAGATACACAACTTAGTAAGTTTTCTTGCACACGTCTATAAATATAGTTGTTCTAATGTCATTGTCATTCAATTCACCCCCTTGAGCCATTTGAAGGTCAACTGAATATACAGTAAATGGGAGACAGCCACTGGAAATGCTTTGCTCTGTTCCTCCAAGATATATGTTACCTATTGTAAGACATGACTTCTGAACTGACTGTATGAAATCTGCTCTAAAAATCAAGATTTGCTTCTTGTTGCAAAAAAATTGATTCCACCTGAATTTCTTATTTTGTAAAAATGTAATTTGTTTCTTCTTTTTTATTTTAATCTCCAAAATGATAGAAGGCGTACATTATGTTATATTTTTGTTTCTTTGACAAAAGATTTCTGGCTGTGCTGATGACAATTTTCACAAATTAAATAAGTTGTTCAAATCAAATATTTACTAAGTACTTGAAAAGCTTTTTTAAAATATATACGTTTTACTTTTACTTGAGTAAATGTTTGGAAGACTTTACTTTGAGTAAAAATTTACTGCCACTCTTGCTTCAGTATATTTTTTGACTATACTCTACCCACCTCTGGCTACAATTGTCATGGCAACATGTAAATAAATGTAGACATTATTTTAGTTTTTACTGATTCAGTGGTGGGACACAGATTTTAACACATTTTAATATTAAGTGAAGACTATAAATTACCCAAGAATGTCAAATTTATAAATGTGCAAAAAATGCTTATGTTTAATCTACTTAAATGATCTGGGCATCGCCTGAAATGTGTTTCATGCTCTTTCAAACAGTTCCTACAACTTTAGATTTTTTTCCCCAAATATGTTTATAACAAGTCAAAGTTGAAACTCATTCACAGCTTGTTGCAGCTACATACAACCACTGTAATGTCACTGACACTAGAGCGAAAACATCGCCAATTCTTCTTAAAACCACTGCTGTGTTCACTTAAAACAGACAAAAAGTGTGAATTTGTGAAGCACTATAAACACCTGCTGGATTGTGTTGAAGTTTGTTGAAAACGCTAACGTCACTGCTAACCAATGCTACGTAGCCTGCTAAAGCTAGCCGTCAACAGCTCCAGAAGAAGCGCAGGTTCTGCCTGGGTTCCTACCTCCTTTGCAGGGCGTCCTGTGCTGGCTGTGCTGGGCGCGGTACCCCTCCACCACCTCCCACTCTCCGTTATCCCTCTTGATCGGGAAAGACACGCTCAGGACGTGGTTGCACGGCTTGATGATGCGCAGGATGCCGCGAACGCGGTGCCTTTTCTGCTCGGAGCTCTCCCTGGTCTTCAGGTCCTCCACCAACTTGTCCTCAACGATAGTGGCACCGCGGTCGAAGAACCCTTCGACCATCTTGAAGAAGTTCGGGTCGTCGGGCTGCTCGGCCGCGTCGGCATAACGGCGGACCCGCATCAGGGAGGACGACACCGGGAGAGCGGAGTCGACGCACCCCGAGGCCAGCGCACTTCCCGCAGAGCGGCTCAACAGCTCTCCGAAATAGCGATACATGACTGAAACAAGCTAACTGTGTGAACAAACTGCTAAAGAATTAAACTAAACGACGAGGACGATGGGGGGTGACGAGAGGAAGGGGGTGTTGAATGAAAGACACAGCGGCTCCGCACCGTGTCGCTGCGTCTGGCCGAGTGGGAAACAGCGCGCTGCGAGAGTTTGCTTTAAAAGGCAGCAGCGCGAGCCAGCCGAGAGAGAGAGGACACCGCGAGACCGACGCACGCGGAGCGCAGGCACGCGCCCACTGACAGCGCGCGCTCCCGCCTTTAAAAAGCCCCCAAAATGCCCCAATCACCAAATGGCTTACACCAAGTTTACCAGGGCGGAAGATTTTTATTTTTAAAAATGAGTGAACAAAACAAAATAATCACACACGAAAAAAATCATTATTTATTACACAAATGTCAAAATAAGGTAGGCGGGTCAAACTCTATTCTATACGGCCACATAAAATTAACTTTAAGATAACAGTTGTGTACTTAGACATTATTTTATCAATCAAATTAAAACAGTTTTTGTTTATGAGACCAGGGGTAAATGTAAGCGGGTACGCAGTACCTGTAAGAGAGGGGAGCGGCTCTCTGCTGTAAAATCAGTGGGTGCACCGATTAGTTTGTCTAGAACTAATCAGTTCTAGCACTTAATCAAACACTTAAATGACTTTTCTTAAGTAGGTGACGAACTGCACGGCGCCAGGACGATGACAGCCGTTTGGAATCATGACTGACGACTCGCAGCCACTGACTTTGGATGTACTCACGTTTTGCGAGTCTACGTGTGAAGTGCGAGTTGGAGAAGAGTTGCACACCCGTTCAGATGCTTGAAAGTTAGCATCCATATTTTTTTCACAGATCCCCTGTCCGTGTTCAGCCCAATAAGCTGATGAAGAAGATCTCGTTTCCACTGCGAGATCAGCCACAGTTCCAAGATCTGGCGGGATCGTAGTGCCGCTGTTAGCATTGCTAACGTTTTGAGGACGATGGTTCTGTTTCATCTCCGCTAAGAGGTTTTTTTAAAAGCCCGTAAGCTCAGGCCTTTTCTTTATCGCCATCTTTGCCGAGGTTGTCTTTTTTTCTTTCCCTTTCCTTTCTTTTCTGCGCTCCACTGTCATACTTTCTGTTGTTCGCCATAACAAGAAAATATGGACTGATGCCCCGCCCCCATACGTCATATGCGTCAAATTTGGACCAATAATAATGAAGCATTATTATTTTCAACGACTCGCTCAAAATCTTCTTACCCAGTGATAAAATTAATCATAAAAAAGAAATAAAAGCAACTAAATATTTAATTTGAAGTTAAATATATAGCTTATAAACTACATATTTTGTTTGACGTTTAATATTTAGCTTGCCAACTAAATATTTAGCTCGAATTTTAATATCTTAATTCTTTTATTAGCAATTTAATTGCTAATACTTAGTTTGAAATGTTGATATCAATAAATTAATAAATAAGAATTTAAATTTACATCTCCATTTTTTGCTGCTATGACTAAATAACCAAAATTACTGCTTTTTGTCTGTAACTTTACAAAAACGCTCTCCATATTGATGTGGTCTTCATATTACATGATTGTTGATTAGAGGGGCATCAATAGGTGCAGTAAGTCTCCCTTAGGAGACATGAAGGCTTGGCTATTTAGCACCCATAAATCATCCTATTATTGAATATTACTCATGTTTCAATGAATGATGAATATGTGGATTTGGATACTTACTCATACTAATACTTCGTTTGAGGGCAAAGGCCTTCCGCTATTATTTGTACCGTAGCCAGGTCATTCATTAGCTTACTTAGCGCAACAACAGGGTAAAAGTTTTGTACTTTGTGGTTTGATCAAAGGGTCTCTGTGAGGCCTGCTGTCATCAGCACTTCCCTGATCTGTTGGGTGAATGACACAGCTAGATTGGATCTGCAGAGGTCCAGATTTCACTCATCAGTCATTAACTTTCTATTTAGCACAAATGATTATCGAAGGAGCTAAACTGATGTCTGATTGTTGTGATGGCGTCAGGCTTTCTGTCCGTTGTGACTGCATTGGGGACACACTGTTAGTTCTGGTCAAACACTTCAATTATTATAACCGTGGGAGTCCTAAAGTTCATTAAATGTTGGACTTGAAACCGTAAATGTTCATTGGAAAAGGCTACTGGCATGTAGATATTTTTCCTAACACACATTAGTGTTGATTTCTGTCCAAAACCCGCTTGAGGGACAAATAGTCGATGAGCTGATGGTGATGGATCTGGGCAGGAAAGATCTTCTGTAACAGTTGGTATTACTGCAAATTTGAAGAAGCCTCTGACTAAAGAAACTGTTTCTCTAAGACAATCTGGTGAAGAGGGTGGTCCATAATTTTCTTGATTTTATGTAAAATCTTTTTTAAAATGATCACACAAGAAAATTACAGCAACAAAAGGAAGAAATTGCATTCTTTGTGTGAATAAAAGAGAAGCGATTGATGATACATGCCATTTTTACAGCAATGAAGCAAAGTTGAACTTTGCGGTAGTTAAGTAGATCAGTCAGTAAGCATTTCAACTGGCTCTGGAGAATTGTAGGTGCAGATTATCTGTTCATATAATTGCAGATGCTGGTAGATCAGTGTTATCTGTTTCGGCCTTCTTGTAATCATCCAGAAATAAAAACAGGCTTCACAAAGACACCGACTGAGCAACAGTGTAACAGATAGTGCATGGATGCTGCTGAACATGGGGTTATTCATTCAGGCTGAAGCACAACCCTGTGGATAAGTCGTCAACTGGTCAACATGGCGCTGAGTGCTGAGTGCGTCTGCATGAGGCCGTGACCCCAGACCTGCACCTGTGGACTCTGCACATGCAATAAGATTAGATTCATTTCCTGGGATGCAAGTGCAAATATCAGCCCATGTGGCTAAACAGCAGAACAAGTGCACAATTACACAACACTGTATGAAACACAACAGGCTTCATGGCTCAGCTGGGACTTTTACATGCAGGCTGCAGATCTGTTTGAAGTCCATCTTTTATGTCCAGTCATTCATGTACAAATGAGTCTTTCATTAAATTAATGCAATATTGCTGGAGCTTATCTCCCGTCCAAGTGATCATAAACGTTATCGGCTCTAAAAGCTGATATCCTGACTTTAGACGGAGATGAAACAACCACACAATTTACCTTTCTTATGAAAACCGAGAGAGAAAGCACATAAATTCCAGACATTCATGTGTTTGTTCTCTTTGTTCTTTCAAGCAGATAAGTAAACAGCAGTAAAGATGAAGTGAGGCCTGACAAGCAGCATGTGAAGGGAGCGAGGGGTGAACGGATCCTACAGAGATGCAAAAAGATGCAATGATGTAGAAAGTCGTCAGGAAGACGTGAGAATTTAAATGCATTCAGTGAGAGCAGGAGTTTATAGCAACCTGTGTGGTTTTATTCAAGTTTGAATTCACAAGCCTTCACGAAGGGTCATAATTATTCATACAGCCCCAAATATATGCACACACTGGCTCTCAGAAGTGTACAGCTTTTAAATCCTCACCCTTCGTAGAAGCTACATCTGGTTAGGCGTTCTGCTTAGCTGTGACTTAAAAAGTCTTAACCCCAAATCCGTCTAAATATTTACTATTTTCTCCACTGTTTGCTCAATGAGAATATCAATAAATATTAATAAATTGAAAAATAGGATCAAATGCTGTTAATGCTTAGTGATACAAATCATATTTTTTATGCAGCATATTACAAATGGGAATGTTTCCCAAGAGCTATATTTGTGTTTGTGGTTATTTACCTAAAAATGATTAATAAATAGTTGATATAATCACTTTTATTGATATAATAATAATAATCTCAAAATATTGTGATGACATTTTAAGTCCATATCGCCCACCCATAGATTAAAATGACTTTCTTTTGCTAAGTAAAATGACATGTATTGTGTATTGGCTCTAGATAAACAATTAGTCTGCATTTATATAGTGATTTATCAAGTCAGTGGACTCCAAAGCGACTTTCACAACATTCACACACTGATGATTGTGAGCTACATTGTAGCCACAGCTGCCCTGAGGCAGAGAGACTGAAGTGAGGCTGTCATACAAGCTGGCATTATTTATGTTCATCGCAGAATGTTTGAACTAAAGTGGCTTAAAGGTTTCCATGAATGTGCAACCATATTTCAAAAGATGCCTCTGAAATGTAAAGCAAAGAAAAACAAACTCCTAGAGAAATCACTCCAGTCAGAACAAGAGCCTCCTCCTCCTTGTCCGCTCTGGTTTTAATCTTATCGCTCGTTTCCTCTCTCTGTTTTTCTCTCACTGACACACTTTGATTTATCAGGGTTCACGTTAAAGGGTGAACACCGTCCTCTGATTGGCCCACAGCCGGACAACTCCCACCCAGCCGGAGGAGCGAGACAGGGAGGGAAGGGGTCAGCATAAAAACAGGTGAGGGTGGCGTGAATGATAAAATAAAGGCCTGCTCAGCAGAATTACATGCATGTTTAAAGTGGAACAGAAAGCATATTCCTGCTTGCTTAATAATGGTTTTTGCCTCACAATCTGCTCATGTTGGCATTTTATTCTTTCAGTTTTACATCCTGAAACTTTCAATAGTAACCGCTGCTTCCTCATCTGTTGCGCACCCCGTCCTTGTGCTCATCAGGCCTTTTCATGTACAAAACCTGCAAGAATTGGTTGACAATTTTAGTTATTTCAGTGAAAACCCCACAAGAAGTTTGAGATCATTTAAATGTACAGAAATAACTGCACAATAAAATCTGGATCAGATTAAGGTCCTGTAAGTTTTTCCCAAATAAAAAAGTCACACTTGATGATTCTGCACAAATTTGCAAATGAGTCCAAAGCCTCCAAAGTAGGCGTGTCCAAACGCTTAGTCTCAAAATCATTTAGTCAAAAATAATAACTCACTGAAATTTTACTTTTTATTTGTAAGAAAGGGATGTTATGACAGATCATACACTTAAAAAGGATTTTGCACATTTTGTTACACAAAATAAAAGTTCTAATTTTCAAACTCTGTTATAAAAACTGAATTCAAATCACTTTCTTTCAAAGCTTTAGCTATATTTAACCTAGTTTTAAATTAAATAAAAGCTGACTTTGGTACTAGAAAGTTGGCTTTCAGTATAAGTGTCTGGATAAAAGTTATTATTAAAAAATTGTTGAGAAAAGGCAAATGATTTGTGTTGTAATTAACATTTCCTATTGCGAGTAAATTATGCCAACAATACTTACACCCGGAATAAAAATTTAAAGTTCAACAAGTAAATTTGTATCATTTTTGAGCTACAGTTGGGGCCACAAAACTTAGTTCAAGGGCCACAAATAGCCCCCAGGCCACACTTTGGACATCCTTCCTTTAAAGAATTACAGGACCAGACTTTTGTTGTTTTGAACTTATTCCTAGACGCAATTTCTACTCAATACAACTTCCATTTCAGCTTTTTTAAAAAGGCCACATGTTTAATTTTATGGCTTTACGTTGCAGAATTACCTGCTGAGCAGCAGAAGCCAAAGGGCGAGAAGATTAACGCCACACGTCTCTAATGTGTGATAGTATTCTGTCAATAATTGTGCAGATGATAAATCATTCATCCCTACAAATAAAAGCATTGTTAACTTGATAAAAGATCTCAAAATATAGAATAAATTTATTTATTACAGGTGCATCCTAATAAACTGGAATATCACAGACAGGTTTCTTTACCCCAGTAATTTAATTCACAGATTTATTACAAAGAATCAAACCAAAACAGCAAATTCAATTTTTGTAGACCAATCTTTAAATAAAAAGCACATTTGCTGTCCCAGAGGAGGGAGATGAAGCTCATCAGATGAACACTTTGTTTATTCTGCATCCGGGTTCCCTGAATTTGTGATTCTCGAAAAACGCAGCTTTCAGTAGCTCCATCTGACCAGTAGGTGGAGCTAGAGCTTTACAGTTCTGATGCCGCACTGTGACTCAATCCGGAGAAACAGCACTGATACTTTCAACTGAACCAATATATACATATACATTGAGACAAATGTTGTCTAAACACAAACAAGTTCGATGAATAATCAGGTATATCAATTCCACATTATAATTTGCTGTAATTTGTTGATCGCTCTCGAAGAATTCATCAAGATATTTGATTTAATGCGTTATTATTTTACTCACAGACCCGGTTTCAAACTGAGATCTCTGGCGCCCTCTAGGGGAGAATTCGTGACCAAAACTTTTACCCTCCCATAATAATTATGGAGTAAAAACAAAACTTACACATTAATATAAATTGTATGGTAATTGAAACTGCGCCTTTTATTTTCTTTTAGTCAAAAGTATTCACATTACAAGAAAAAATAATTTATTTTAAAGGTATTTTATCCGATAGGTCAGAGCTTTTTAGCTCTTCGGACCTTTAAGTACCTCTTAATAACTTGGTAAAAATTAAACGGAACCAGCTAATGTTTTAAACAGATATAATGACACAATTAGGTTTTTAACAGTGTTTTTTCAGCAGATGTTGCATTGTATATCCACAAAATGACACTAAACGTAGCAGTAATTTGCTTTTATATCTGTTTTTCTTGTTTGGAATCTGTGCTTTTTTATTTATCATTTTCTACCCCACAGAAAAAACTAGCCATCCTCTTTTAGTTTGCATTCATCTTTATCTTAAATCCTAAAAATAGAGACAAAGTGGTGGTTCTGAGGTAAATGATTTGCACTAAAAGGTGCAACTTTAACCTATAGATCAGCTTCAGATTCCAGATGATAAATAATTAAACCCTTAAGACCAAAATAAATTAAGAATTTTAAGGATTTCTGATTTGTTTCGGCTTTTCAACAGTCACGTTCTGTATTTTGGTTTTCTTTATTCTGACTGTTTTTGTTTTGGTTTGGTTTTACCTTGATCTAAAATATAATTCCACCTGCAGATGTGTTTACCAAAGAGCTACTCGGCCCTTAAGATGAAATCACATGAACAAATTTAAATCGGTTGAGATGACCGTTTTAATTTATTGACAACAGTCTTCATGCATTTCATTCTGAAACTATTTTCTACTCTCTTTCTCTTTTTTTGTTTTTCTTGCACTGCAGCCGGTTACACTGAAACTCGGCGTGCATTCAGAGGTCGAGAGGTAAAAAGTTTACGCAGTTCCCACGAGAACTTTCCTGTCGACTGCCTCTATTCAGGAAGCTGCGGCTTCGACTTGCATCTACTCACATCTCCTGATCAGCAGAGTGCGTATCTGTGTGTGCGCGTCCTGCACGCTCCCCACGTGTCAGGTGGCCCAGCAGCCGACCCCATAGGAAGCACGGTCAGACCCAGGGAGGTCAAGGAAAGGTCAAACAGCCTGTTTTTGTCAACACGTTTCGTGTGACTCCGCCCCGTCAACTGCCTGACAACCACAGTCTGCAGCAGCGATTATGAAACTATGATACCAAACGGAGAAGTTGGAGGGTAATCTGCCTGAACCGCCACTGAACTCAGCATTACAGCAAATTTCTGGAGGCGCGTCACAGCTTTGCATCGAGATATCGTAAGAAACAGAACAAAGCACGAGTCGTTTTGGAGAAATAAAAGTTAAAATTTATTAAACATAGATTAGGGAAAATAATACATTAAAAAAAAACTTGTAGAGTTTTGGTCTCAGCAGAATTTTTTCTTCAAGCTCTGATTTCATCTCAAGTATCTCTGGAAAGTTTGATCCAAAGAGAGCTGCAGACACGGCTCCTCCACTCCACTGTGACACAGAGCTGACATCATTAAAGGCACAATTCAACAGAAATGCTTCTCAGCACCTTTAGAATATCATTAATAAAACATTTTAAGCTAATTTAGTTGATAAATAAAACTTTCATTTTCTCAGAAAATACTAAAAATATTTTATGTTTTGATCTACAAAATCAAGAAGAATACAGCTGACCTCAGATTTTGAATGTAAGCCACAAAAAGGCACTGCCAGAGAGGCAGAATGTTTATAAACAAGTAAACAAAAGCTTAGTGGAAGGAAAAAATGCACAACCAACAGAAATTTCTGTTTTCAGGAAAAAATAAGCTTTGATTTTCATTTGGAAATGGATGTCCAGTGTGACGTTTCAGTAAAGATTTAAGGATATGTGTCATCTGCTGGTCGTAGTCCTCTGCATTTTATCAAGACCATTTGTAGTGCAGATGATTGACATAAAATGTGTTTAATCTTGTACATGTGGGAAATATTTACTAATGTTTTAAATATATATATTTTTTTTTTGCACAAATGTAGCACAAACATTTGATACAAATTTCAGGTAATTTGAAAAACGTAGGTGGCCAACTTCATGCAAATAGAGACCCGACTGAGTACAGAGTGAATTTACTACTTTCTCCTTTGCCTGTAGATATGTTTCCATCTGAACTTTTCCTTTCCACTAAGATGTTGTGTCAGTCTTACCATTTCTAAATGAAAACCCATTTTATTAGTCTTGGAAATTCTCAGATTTAAAAGTCGTCAGTATCTCTAAGCCGCAGAAATGAACAAAAAAAAGGAAAAACAAGAAGAATTAATCTATAAGTTTTATTAGCTGTACTTTTTACACACACCTGAGGATGTAGGTGACACTGAGGATGCAGAGCGGCTGGCTGGGGTTGGGTCTGGACCTGGACGGCTGGACGCCCGGGATGACGGCGCTGTGACTCTCCACCCAGACGTAA
The DNA here is from genome assembly GCA_903067075.1 of Micropoecilia bifurca. Classification (NCBI taxonomy): domain Eukaryota; kingdom Metazoa; phylum Chordata; class Actinopteri; order Cyprinodontiformes; family Poeciliidae; genus Micropoecilia; species Micropoecilia bifurca. Next base: position 34,754 of record CAEGAF010084668.1, on the reverse strand, counting down.
CCGCCGCTCCTCACCAGCATCCGGTACTGACCGCTGACCGACTGGTTCTTCAGACACACTGCAGGATCAGGTGAGACCGTCACACAGGTGTGTCCGAGCGTGCGTGTGTGTGGTTGTGTGTGTGTGTGTGTGTGTGTGTGTGTGTGTGTGTGTGTGTGTGTGTGTGTGTGTGTGTGTGTGTGTGTGTGTGTCAGGACTTACGGTTCAGGTGGTTTTTGTTCAGGCAGCTTGTGTCCAGCGTGTGACAGAGATCGTAGATGGACCGGCCCAGCAGCTCCTCGGGCCGGTAGCCGAGAAGAGAAGTCACTCTGCACAAACACAAACACACCAGAACGTCAAAACCTGAGCAGCAGGAATAGAAAAAATTAGCTAGGTAAAAAGAAACACAGTTGCTTTTTCTAAATTTCTATGTCCAGAATAATCATATTAATGTGAAATGTTCTTGAAATTTCTCAGATTGTTTATAAAACATAAAACAGTATATGTAAAAATATTCTTTATTTATGTTGAGTAAAGATTATTCAACATTAATCTTTAATTATGTCTTAAAAATTATTATTAAATCTTTAATATTCAAAGATAATTTAATGATTAAATGTTTTAATTATTAAACCATTTAACGATTAAATACTTTATTTTACTGATTTTAATGATCAGTTATTTTAATGACTTAATCATTAAATTAAATGATTAATTTAATTTAAAGTTTAGAGAAAACAAGTTTTCTTTAAACCATGTGTTAGAAAAACACAAAGTTTTTCAAAATTTTTTTCTTATAAAAACAACGTTGTACAGTCAAGAACACTAGAAAGAGATGTAATGCCATAAAGCACCTATGAAACAATTTTCTCTTTGTTTTTGCAGGACTGTTTGAGGAGATTGAACTTTTAAAGGCTTTTTGTAGAACCTTCTGCAAATTAAACCTTTAACACCTTGAGCAACTTCATTGATTTTATCCAGAACAAGCCCTGACAAATTGACACGGACTTGTGATATGTAAGAATTTTACTTCCTTTTTAAACAATTTCATCACATTCAGCACTGACGGAGGAAATAATAGTTCTGCTTAATTACACAAGTATAGTGACGCGCAAATCCAACACAAGATAACTGAGAGGTTGTAGTTTGGAAAGATTATAACATATTTATATCACAAACAGAAGGGAATATTTCTTCTGACTACTTACAAGCTGCTATATCAATAATCACAGTTTTAAGAATTTCACAGATTCACAACACAAACGTTGCTGTGTTTTAATGGGACTTTGTGTGATAGACCACCATGAAAAAGAGCATCAGAAAAAAAAAATGATTTTGTGAATTTATATTATATAAAAGATGTGGAATTCTTTCTCCGACATGAGCTGTGGATCTCTGCAGCTCCCTCAGAGCCACCAGAGCTGTAGCGGCTGGTGGACAGACATGTTTTATTTTAGAGTAACTGTTTTAAAACTTTTAATTTGACCCATCTGTTGTGTGTTTGGTTGTATATGATGCCTTCACAGACCAGATGGAGTCTAAAATCCACATTATATTTATTTACCAACTAGATTACGTTTGATAGCTACTGGTTGTACTGAAATTTATTCAGGCTTATCAAATTAAAATGTTCGAAAATAAATGCGCAGCACAATCTGTTAGAAAACGAAATTATTTTCCTTCTATTTTACAATGAACCCCTACTTTTGTAAATAAATAAAACATTAAAAGAACATTTTGCATCAAAACATGTTGCTTGTGAGTTTTGCACATGCTCACTTTGCAGATGTCGTAACTTAAATGTGTTTCCTTCATTGTCTCATTTTATCATGTGAAACGAAGACTGGGTTGTGGTTTCAAGAAAAAAAACAATAATTAATCAAGTTCTCCTGGCTTGAACTGAAAGGAACTGGAGTGACTGGAGTTTTCTGTGTGGTTGCAGCCTGACCAGCATGTCACGTAGCAGACTGGTTCTCCTCTTCCACCTGTTGTTTCACGCTGGAGGGAAATTCCTCTCAATTCTTGGACAAAATTGGAGGTTTGGAAAACAAAGACCAGCCAATTTTGGTGATTCATAGCAGATTTCCCCTGATAACACATTAAAAATCTGTTGCTCTGGACTCTAATTTTATATTCCATGTTTTGATGAGCTGAAAAATAAAAGGACAGTGTTAAAAGTAATAATTGTAGTGTTGTTGTAAAGATAAATTATTTCAGTAATTTAATTCAAGGTTAAAGTTTAAGTCTTTAAACTCAGACTTCAAAGGAAAACCAAACATCTGATGACCTAAAAAATGGCCGACAGTCACTGACACACGACACCAATGATCTGCAACTGCTACAGTCCAAATTTTTTTTTTCCATTTTTCTCCTCAGGGTAGCAAAGTTAAACTAATTTAGAAAAAGAAAGACGACATGTAATTTTCAAGATTTAAGTAAAAAAAAGTACAAAAAGAGGATAGATGTTTTTCCAATGAGATGCTAATATTTTTTAAAACAATGTAAGAAAACAAATGATGGACAAAAATTAATTACAATAAATAATATTTCTACTTTTAGTTTCATTCTGTCATAAAAACCCATTGCATTTATTCAATAAAAAATGGGGAAAACTACTTAAATCAGCATTTGTTTTCATATTTAAATATATTAATTATTGTCATTTTAAATTTAAATATATAATATATCCTCTTTATTTTCCAATCAAAGATCCACTGTTGAAGGTAAAAAAGTCACATGCATAAGCTGTTGAGTGCTGTACTCTAGAACACTAATGGGAAGTTGAGTGGAAGGAAAAAATACGATTCATTCATTTGGTAACTGAATTAGGAATAATCATAAAAATAAACGTAAATAAATACTTTATATAAATCAGTCTGTGTGGTGAAGCTACATAATGTGTCATTTTCACTTTTTCAAATGAGTTAATGACAAAATGAGGCAATAATTATTTGCTGAATTGGAGAATAATTCAGCAGGATGACGTCACCCTCCAGCTGAAGCCAGGCCAGATAAGCTGAAGCACTTCATCAGTGCAGACTGAACATCTGCATAGCTTAGCATGAGGTTAAGTGATGTTATTTTCAGGTGATCACAGCAATATTTTTATTCAATGGTAATTAACTTGAGTTAAAAATGCATTTTTAAAAACTCCATTAAAGAAAGTTAGTGGGAATAATTTCAGTAGCTAATTTGGTGATAGCTTAAAGTGTTTTCTTCTGACCTTATCAGGGTTTTGCAGTTGCCATGTTAGTTAATTCCTCTGCACTTGTTTCTTTTCTTTGTTTTGTTTCATTTGTTTTCTTAAATTATTGTCAAACTTTTTCTTCTTGATTTTGGTTTTTCAGCTAAAGAGCAAATGCTTTGAAATTTAATGGAAGTACTTAGTAATATCTAAGATAAATTATGCAAGTGAAAGTGATTGAGTTTGCTTTAATTTATCATACAATTAATTGATTTATTAGTTATTGTGACAGGCCTAATCCTTGTATACTTTGTTTATTTTAATCTGAACGTCACAAAAGAATCTTAGACTTGTCTTATAAAATTAGTCAAGTTTTTGTGAAAACAAAACTTGCTCTTCATATGTGTACATCTTTTTTTATTTAATAATAAAGTGATTTGAATAATGCAAAAACAATGACGCTCATTGTGCAAAAGCAAAGCACTCATACATAAATGAATTAAAAAAAGCAACATTTAATGTTATTTTTTTCCATTTAAGTCCTAAATCTGAATAGTAATGTTCTTTAACGTTGCTCAAACCTGCAGGAGGATTGTTGAAAACTGAGATCCTACAAGCTGTGGCTAATGGTGGTGAGTTTATGTACCTCTGGTCGCAGTACGTGAACCTCATGTCCATGCTGTGCTGGCTGGTGAAGGTGTGTGTGCTGAGGAGTGTGTGTGAGAGCGGCAGAGGCCGGCAGGTCAGCAGCAGGCAGGACACCGAAGACGAGGCTGTGCAGAGCTTCACTCTGCCCTGACAGTGAAGCACCTGGAGGCACGCAGAGCAGAGTTAACAGCAGCGCCAGAACCCGACTTCTGGGTCGGAAGCTTGAACCTGGACCACCGACCTTCCAGGTGGTCGACTTGAGGTTCCCGACTCTTCCTCGGTGCGTCAGAGCGCTTTTTATCCTCATGACAAAATCCCTCTTCTGGCTGCACCCAAGTTCTGAGGAGAAACAGATAAATTAGAGCATTACTTTTGAAAACTGACCCATTTTGAATGAGTATTAAACATACTTTTGATTAAGGCTACATTTCTGCATTACAAATGGTTTATTTTATTGTCCTGATGTAATACTCTAGTATTAAATGTTATGTTTTCATTAACAGAAAGCGGAAAATCATCATTGCTAACAGAAATAAAGACTTTCAAACATCCGTCTGTGTAAAATTAATTTATACACTGAAAAAACACAAAATCCTACCAAGTATTTTTTTTTGTCCAGTTTCAAATACCAATATTTTGACTTAAAGTAACTTTTCAGCGAAACATAGGAGCTTGTTTTAGGTCAATAATTTCATAATATTGATAAAAAGTACTAGTTCAACTGGGAGGTTATTTCACCTACAACATGGGAAAAATGTCTTGTTACCAGTGAAATAATCTGAGTGGCACTAGTACTATTTTTAATTGATATTAAGGAATTATTTACTCAAAACAAGCTCCTATATCTTGCTGAAACGTTACCTGTAGGTTAGTTTTGTCTTAAAATATTTGGACTTCAAACTGGGCCAACAATACTTGGTAAGATTTAGAGTTTTTGCAGAGTGTGATGAGGGTTACTAGGTGATAAGGTTTGTGAAATAAACTGACTTCTTGATAATATTCTAATTTATTGAACGTGTATTTAAAGATGTGGTTCCATAACTCTATTTAAAAAGTTAAAATCAAGTAGCATCTTCACACACAAAGGTATGTTTTTAAAGCATTTATTTCTGGTAATTTTGATTATTATGGCTTACAGATAATGGAAATCTAGAGTTCAACATCTTGAAAAAGCTAGAATATGAAATAAAAAAAACATTATGGCCTAAACAATCATTGAAAGACTATCGAACTGTTCCATAAAATCAGACTCTACAAGTGGGACCGGCACCTGTTCACAGAGAGCAAAGTCCAAGCATGTTGATGGAAAGTTGGGTGTAAGGAAAAACTGAGATCACCGAAAAAGAAATGGGGATTTTCATTGATAAGCTTTAAAACACACCAACCTGCAGTCAGACGTAGATTATGTCTGATTTCCTCGTGATCACACGGGTGAGTGTACTCAAAGATGTTGTGCCCCATTAGCTCAGTCTGCCAGGAAACAAAGAGTTAAAAAAAAACCTAAAGCAGAAAGCACAAGGTGAACCGCTCACCTGCAGACTCACCTGGCTCAGGCCCATGTACTTGCTGACGTTGTCCGATAAGAAGATCACGTCTCCCATGGTGGAGAGCACCATGAGAAATCCCTCCAGGATCTTCAGGTACATGCTGGTTTCATCCAACGGGTCCAACGGGTCCACCGTCTCTTTCCCCAACTCAAACCGGCATCCGTCCCACGCCTCTCCTCCGTGGCGGTGCCTCATGCCGTGTCCGAGCTCCGCGTGCGACCCGGCAGTTTCTGTTTCGAACCCAGGAATAGAGATGAGTTTTGAGAAAGTTGTGCTGCTGTAAATGATGCGAACGGCAGAAGAAAGGATGTGGTGTATTTCTGTAAATTTCACATGAATGCGAGTCTGTTCCAGGTGTGAAGTAACACTTCCTCCGTCTTACACCTAAAGCTTTGTCAGTTTTTATTCTTCAAGAAAAGGTTACAGGCGGTAATAAATGATGAATCATGCATTTTTATTTGCCTTTGTTCATTTGAACTGAAAGGGAATTTAGTCAAAAATTTTTTTGCATGAACTCATAAGTCAAGAAATGTTTCTAAAAATTTGGTTTCTGCAACCAAACTTCATCTTCATTTCCGTTCGACTATTTAAACACAACAAACGGCTGGTTTGCTTTTGAGGTGCTTTCACCTTTGAGCAGCGCCTGCATGCGTATGTAGCTGAGGGTGAGGCGGATGACGGACGGTTTGTCCAGATGAGCTCTGATGGAGGGCTGGAGCGGCAGGAGGCGGGACAGATCACCAAACACGTCCGACTCCACGCGCCGCCGCCGCCGGGCCGCCTCGCGGCTGATGGCGCTGCACGAGGCAGACACCAGGGGGAAAAACTGAGTACTTACATCGAGAAAAAAAATCACATTTCATACCATCAAAAAGAAATGATATCAGTAATAATAATATAGTAGGGGCAATCAGGCAAGAAACTATAAAGTACAAAGAATTTAGTCGACAAAAAACGAATTATTGTCATTGGATAAAGGCAACAAAATATTATTGCTTGGTTACTGGAGTACACAAAAAAGATATTGAAAAACTATGAGTGTGACTATATACACATATGAACCTAAACGTACATACTGGTAAATAATTAGATAAAAATTAATAAAAACAATAACTACTTCTAATAATTTAAACAAAGATGGCAAAAGAGAATAAAAAACCATGTAAATACTAAAAATATATATGGAACATTATTTAATTTAAAGCAAATTGATAATATTTTAAATACATTCACAAAAATATGGAAAAAAATAAGAAAAAACTAAAGTTCAGAATTTACATGAACTGTAGTTTACTGAGTTCATGTAATAGCGGTGTACAGACTATTTTTAACTTGTCAAATTTGCCTCATTATGCAAGTTAAATAAGTAAATCCGTTGAGTAAAAACACTGACACTGACTGATTAAAAATAAAAAATGCTCACATTGCGACCTTGTGACCTCAACTATAAAACAATTGCAGCAAATTTCTCAACAAGTGAGGAAGTGAATAAGACTTCTCTTTTATCCAACTTCAGGTCTTTGCCAACTTATTCTTCTTCTAATTTCCTCCAGATTTAAGAAACAGAAATCAGAAAATGAGAGGTTTACCGTCTCTTCTCCTTGTCGGCTGTCATTGCGTCCTGCTGACTTCCCCGACTGGCGGCATGGCGGCGATGATGCTAACAGAGGTTTCCCTGCAGCACAGATGAGCTGACCTGGCTCCAATGACTGTCACCTCTCACCGCCTGCATGCAAACAGTCAAGCAGGTCTCCAAAGACCGAGAGCTGTGATTGGTCGGCTGGCCAGGAAAAGCATCACCTTATCCCCTCCTTCCGCTCCTCCCTTTTCAGGCTTCAAACTTTCTCAGCATCCCTCAGATTTGACTCCAAAGCGCAACAGCAGGAAATAATAGTAACCAAAAAGGGAGAGAAAAAGGGGGGAAAAAAGCAGACAGAGTCGTCTGGGATGGATGTAGACAGCTCAGTGTTTTATTGGAATCAGACCAGACGGGGGACTAGCCCGGCTGTTGCACTACATTTTTGGCACAGAGTAAAAGATAAGAGTGACCAGGAACAGCCGTACCCCTGGGTGCACAAAGCGTCACTACACACCGACTCTACTGCACAGACAAGCAAACCGGCCCGTCTTCAGATCGCTGTACAAGAAACGCGACAAACCGTCCCTCTTTGTGTGTGCGTGTGTGGTTCAGAGAAAGAGAGAGAGACAGTGAAGGGGAGGAGGAGGAGGAGAAGAAGAGGGCGAGCAAAGGGGAGAGTCAGTGAGTGCTGCGTGTTTGAAGTGAGAGGTAATTCAGCTGCTGGTTCACCAAGTTTCCTAACAACCGGCTGTAACAGACCTATAATGGTATAGTTATAGTTTTACACATAAAGGTTTATCATCCTCCAGATACACTTTACAATAATAATAATAATAATAATCATAATAATAATAATAATTTATATAATTAAAAAAGACAGCAATAAGAAAGAAAAGCCATTTTTAAAAACAAAAATAATAATAATAAAGCAAAAGTGAGAGCAGTTTTTGGCTGAAAGGGACAAAGAGAAGCAGGGAAAAGAGGAATTGCCAAAAGGGAAGATGGGCGAAACATCAGTGGTTGCTATAGATGCAGAAATGCAGAAAACAAAAAGTTGAGCACGACGTGGAGGAGATTAAAGTTCACACATTCATGCGCACAAAAATGTACATTCACAATACTTGGAGAAAAGAAAAGAAAAGAAAAGAAAGAAACGGGCCAACACATTCACACCGGCCGGCAGGTCTCTGAAACTTAACAGACAGATGAAACAGTTGGACACCGGAGTATTTTTTTAATGCTACACAGGCCGCCTGTAACACTCTGCTCCACATAATTAGTTCAATAGCCTGTAACATTCACTGTACATACAGCGCCTTGGAAAAAGCATCCATGCCCCTGGTAGGTTTCCATATTTCTTTGTCATTTCACAACAATTTCAAACATATTTAAATGGGATTTTAAGCGACAGACCAGCACAAAGCTGCATAACTGCAAAGTAGAAGCAAATTCTAAATCACTTTCGCAATATTTGACATAAAAATCAGAAAAGTCATCCCCCTTTATGGCTAAACAAAGTAGAGTATTCCAAGAAGTTTCCAAAAAGTAGAAACCACGCTTAGGGCAAGAAGGGAGCTATTTTTGAACAAAAGGCAGAAGAATTTCTGTTTGCGGTTTTTACTATCACTACAAACCACACAGTCAGCAGTCTCTGTGCCCAAAATGTTCCTTTTTGATATTTTCCTCCAGCGCATCACCCTGAAAACAACATGTCCATCATAAAACATAGTGGTGGCAGCATAATTCTGTGGCAATGCATTGGATGGAGATAAAAATACTTGAAGTAAACCAGCTTGAGGCTGTAAAATACTTTATATTCCAGCAGCAAGATGACTCTAAAGATACAGCCAAAGCTGCACTGGTTTAGATTGACGCCTATTCGTGTCTTGGAATGGCATAGTTAAAGTCCAGACTTAAAATTAAATGAGAATCTGTAGCAAGACTTGAAGACATTCTCCCAGTAATACAAATTATCTTGAGCAATTCTGCAAAGAAAAACGAAGGAAATGGTCAGCCTCTAAATGTGCAAATGTGCTATTTGTCATCCTCCTTCCAATTTACATTTATGGATTCATGTTGTGTTGGTTTATCACAGAAAATCAACATAAACCACATCAATATTTATCGTTGTCACCTGAAAATAAACGTGAATAAGTTAAAAAAAAAAAAAGGGTATGAATGATTCTGCAAGGCGCCGTACGTAGGACAGGAGGACAGAAAGTGATAGTCAAAGCAATTTCACCCAAAATCCAACAGAACAAAACATTTTTAAAGAAAAAAAAAACAAACAATAAAATATATAGATAGTCATGGTATTGCACAAAAGGGTGTTTGGCCCTAACTGGTCCACGATAAGGACAGTAATAACACAGGAAGGGTGCTTGTCCATGCGCAACGACGCCCCCTTTAATAGCAGACGATACCGACACAATACAGCCACTCGACACAGGCTATGTACAAGCCTTCACACCGCTGCTCTGTGTGTGTGTGCGTGTTTGTGTGTGTGTGTGTGTGTGAGAGAGAGAGCTGGTGCTGGTTAGAGAAGCAGTGTGAGTGTATCCATGTGTCTAAACAGAGTGCATTTGTGTGAGAGCGGTGCGCGTGTTCATATTTATTGTCATAGTCATATTCATAATAAAACCCAGGCAACAAGAACGACACAATGCAAGTAAATAATGCTCCATAAAAGTAACATCAACCTAGAGCTTTAAAAGGAAAGGATTGACAGTGCGAATGAGTGAGAGAGTGTGTGTTCTGGTTCTGCTGAGTGTAAGCATGCCAGGCGTTACTGTTGTCTGATAGGTGTGTGTGTGTGCGTATGTGTGCGTGTGTTAGGTCTGCAGCTCCTCCGGGGCGCAGTAGGAGAAGTCCTTGAACTCGTCCTGGTTGATCTGTTGGATGATGGCCTCGTTGGTCGGCGTCAGCACTGGGTCCTCCTTGGTGAAGTCCTGGTCGAAGTTATTCACGTCTCGCTTGGTTTTCTGCAAGAGAAAAGAAGCAAATTCTGAAACTTTATCATAACCTGATACTTAACGGATTGCGCCACAGCGACACCTTCTGATCAAAAAGACTAACTGCGCTTTGCAAAAGACAGAAGAAGCATGTCCCACTCTGATTTGCTCTCGACGACAGCAGCAGGAACACACACCCTCCTGCACCACTGTTAGCGCAAATGTGTGAAAACCTTAAAAATAATTGGTTGCCATGGAGACTTGCAGTCTTTGTGTTGCAAGGAGTTAATGATGCATTCTGACAGGAATTCCTGAGGCACCTTTGCAATGCAAAACGTTCGAGCCGTATTTAGTTTCGGCTTCTAACTTCTACTCTTTCAGTCAAATAAATCTTGTGAGTTTTAGACTTTGAACTTAAAAGTGTGGGTTTATGAAACATAAACTTGCATTAGTAAGTTGTGCTAACTTTTTATTAGCTTTGGACATTTTTTAAAGTTAGAAATAAAAAATATGAAAGAAGAAATAAACGGGAGAGGGGACTTTAAATAGGTATTTATTTTAACTTAATAATGTGAGTTAAATAATATAGGAATGTGCAATTGTTCCACTAGATGATGGCAATATTTTAGCATATTGTGAAATATTTGGTTTAAATTGCAGTATTAAGTTATAAAAACTCACAATTCAAGATTAATGAGAAATCAATACTTAGAGAATAATATTTAGACTACTTGTCCATTTGATAAAATTTAAATTCTGATTTAAAATCTAAACTTTTTTGCATTTTCAAGGCAAGAAAATTGCCAGAAAATCCAATTGCAGCTTTGACATCACAGGCCCGTAGCAACACAGATCCTTCACCATATCAAACATTAGGGATGATAAGCTTTATTCACATGTACATCCATTATTTGAGTACAACATTAAGCATTTACTTAAGGAGATTTTATTAACTGTCCTGAAGTTAATAAAATCTGGCTTCAGTATGTTTTTTTAGATCCACAAAATGAAAATTTTGCTCAAATGTCTTGAGTTCAGTTCACTGTGTTCCTGGTTTTACAGGTATATGTGCAGATACAGCTGTGCAATACTACTATGGCATCTATTCTGTTTTAACTTCGCTCAAAAAACTTGAAGTTACACCACATTAAGCCAGTTGTGTGCATTAACAGATAAAAACGATTTGTTTCTAAGAGTGTGTATTTCTTACAATCCGGGGTTTGAACGGCGGTTTCACTTTTCTCTGCTCCAGTAGAACCCAGTCGATTTCCCTGAAGAAGGAGTGGGTCTTGATGGCCTCTTCACAGCCCTGGGTCACCACACAGCCCAGACGCTTGGCCGGGTTCTTCGTCATGAACTGAAAACAAAGGCGAACAATGAGGTGAAAATAAGCTGGACATGTTGGTAGCAGATGAGAATGAATGAATGAATGAATGAATGAATGAATGAATGAATGAATGAATGAATGGATGGATGGATGGATGGATGGATGGATGGATTGATTGGCTTATTGGATGTTTGGTTAGATGGATGTTTGGTTGGATGGATGTTTGGTTGGATGGATGGTTGGTTAGTCAGATGTTTGATTGGATGGATGGTTGGTTTATTGGTTGAATGTTTGGTTTATTGGATGTTTGATTGGATGGTTAGATGGATGTACGGTTAGTTAATCGGATGTTTGTTTGGATGGTTGGTTTATTGGATGTTTGGTTGGATGGATGGTTGGTTAATCGGATGTTTGGTTGGATGGATGGTTGGTTAATCGGATGTTTGGTTGGATGGATGGTTGGTTTATTGCTTGGATGGTTGATTTATGATTGTTGATGGTTGGTTTATTGGATGCTTGGTCGGATGGTTGAATGAATGGATGGTTGGCTTATTGGATGTTTGGTTGAATGGGTGGATGGATGGTTAATCGGATGTTTGGTTGAATGGTTGGTTGGTTTATTGGTTGGATGGTTGGTTTATTGGATGTTTGGTTGGATGGATGGTTGGTTTATTGCTTGGATGTTTGGTTGGATGGATGGTTGGTTAATCGGATGTATGGTTGGATGTCTGCTGTAACGCACTGATTTGAGGATGGACACGGCCTCCTTGCTGAGCCAAACGGGATAGAGGACGTCGTCATGGAGAATCGATTCAAACAGGTCGTCTTCGTTGTCGGCCTCGAACGGCGGCTGGCCGGCCATCATCTCGTACATCAGAACCCCCAGAGCCCACCAGTCCACAGAGGCTCCGTACTCAAGTTCCTGTAGGATCTGAAACCAGCAAAACCAGCAGAACCACACAGATCAGGATGACAGACAAACATCCGGGGCATAAACCTGCAATCCTTTATACCTACATTTTATCTAATTAGCTGCTTATCATTTTCTTCCATGATAGATTCTTTTGATCAGATCTGAAAGGTGAATGTTAATAACGCTAATGACATTTTTCTTTAATCAAGAGTTTCATAAACATAAAACTGAACAAAAAATAACTTCCTTAATAACTTAGTTAATCCAACTACTTGTTTGAATATTTTAACGTCAGTTTGCAAATCATTCAGTCACGCCCAGCTTGACTGCACTGACGCACAAGGGGGTTCCTATCTATCTCTTCTCAAAGTGAAAATTATAGATTCTTCAAAATTAAATTTCAAAAATATTAAAATTAAATAACAATAACACAATACTATTAATATTAGTCATTTTCAAGACACGGTAGAAACCCATAGAGGACTATTTTTCTTTCTTGGTTTTTTTATTTTCCATAATTTGTTGTTTAAGTCTGAGTCTGTAGCTCACCTCAGGAGCAATGTAGTCAGGTGTGCCGCAGAAGGTGGTGGTGGTCACCCCATTCATGATGCCCTCCTTGCACATACCGAAGTCTGCCAGCTTGCAATGTCCCTCTGCATCTAGCAGGATGTTATCCAACTTCAGGTCCCTGTGAGAGCAGGATGCAGACAGAGGGGGAGGGTCAGAGCCATCTGCTTCCTCCAAAGGTTGGGATCAGCCGGGGAAGTTGCTGTGTGAACTAGTGTTTTTCAAAAAGACGGCCACCAGGGGGAGTACGAGGCGCCTCAGAAAGTTGGAAGATGTGAAAAATCTAACCTGTTTTTCAATCATTACTATAAAATAAGAGTTAATGAGTTGTTGAAATGTTATTTGCCATGTTCATCTTTCCAACTTATCAAGCAGTTTTGGTCCTCAAGCAAAAAACCCAAAGAACTCATGGCTAACTGAAATCAGAAGGAGAGATGCAGCATTTATGAATACTAAACAAATGTAATAATCATTGAAAAGCAAATAAAAATGAGAAAGAAACATTCTAAAAGTCAATATTTCTTTGTAGCACTCTCTGTGGGGTTTGTAATGGTTCCCAGGCTGAAGGGAATGATGTGTGTAGGGGTGTCCAGATGTAACTTTTTCACTTCCGATACAATACAGATATTACAGCTTGGAGTATTCGCCTGATACAATGTCATAACAAATTATATATACTTTCCTTAGTGTGGAATGGTAAGAAAAGGCTTGATCAAGTTATATTACACAAACAGAGAACAATAGAGAACAACACATATGAGAACAACTGACCAGGTCCTTAAAGAAATGTTGGGGCAGACTAAGCGCTTCATAAGCTCACATCGGCGATTTTAGACCCAGGTTGAAATCGTTTTGTTGGGTGATTTTGGACCAATTTTCACCATGATTATCGGATCAGGACAATCCTAGATATTTTGGAAAAGTTTGGAAAGCCCTGGTGTAACATTCTTATCAGAACCATTTAGTGGAAAAGCCTGGTGGAAGAAGTTTTAAAACTCCCTTTTACTCAAAATTATAAAAGTTAAATTTAACTGATCAATCTCTTAGCCTCATGGCGCAGGCTAGGGGTATTTACCGGTAGATGACTCCATTCCTATGTAAAAACATTAGAGCAGACGTGACTTCGGCGGCGTAGAAACGCGAGCGAGGCTCATCAAACTTCCTGGATCTCTGAATCTGGAACATCAGGTCTCCTCCGTTCACATACTCCATCACAAAGAATAAACGATCCTGCACACAACAGAGACGTAAGAGGACAAGACAAAGACAAGCAGATGAGTCCTGAAAGCTTCGAGGCTTTTGTTGCGCTCCTACCCGCGTCTGGAAGCAGCAGTAGAGCTGGGTGAGGTAGGGGTGGCGGCGGGCGAGGGCCAGGATGCGCTTTTCTGTCATGGTGCAGTCTACGTCGTCGTCCTGAAGGATCACATCTTTCTTCAAAACTTTGACGGCATAAACCTCATCTGCCCCCTTCTGCTCCGCCAACATCACCTGGTTACAGCATTAAAAAAAATTTAAAAAATCGTAACTCTGTTCAAGAGTTAAAGTTATTACTTCAAATCTATCCAACAGAGGATCAAATCTACAGCTAGAACTCAACCTGACTGAAATACGGGGTGGAAAGTAAAGACAGCTGAGCAGAAACAAACGCCTGGAAACCTCCGGGAACCGAAGCAAAGCTGCAACAATGATCCACCAAAAATGACGTAAGAAACCGATAAAGACATAAGAAAAACAACCTAGATTTATTGCTGCAGAAGGAGATGGTACAATCATGGGGTGTACTTAGTTTTACCATTACTAGACGCTTTTTCAGCGTTGGTAAGTGAAATCCTAGAATTACTTGGATTTCGGACTGGTTCTGGTTTTCAGATGCTTTACACTGCAAAAACATACAAGCTTAAATCTGAATCTTAAATTTAAGTATTTTAGTGCAAATACCTCAGTGCATTTGAAATAAGACAAACCTAATGTACAAGTAACTTTCAACAAGATAGTTGATTGTTTAAAGTAGATATTCCCTGAATATTGATAAAAAAATGTTCTACTACTGGCAGATTATTTCACTCATAACAAGACATTTTCCCCATATTTTAAATTAAATAATCTGCCAGTGGAAATAGTACTTTTTAAAAATCAATATTAAGAAATAATTTACTTAAAACAAGCTCTTATGTCTTGCTGAAAAGTTACTTGTAAGTCAGTTTTGTTTTATTTCCAGTGTACTAAGATATTAACACTAGAAACTAGACAAAAAATATTTTATGTATTTGGATTGTAAAATGAAAATGATTTTGCTGTTATTGTTTTACACTTAATAAACAATGACATAACCTCAAAATACAATATAAGCATGTTAAGGAGAAAACACAATAAGCTGAAACCCAAAATTCGCCGGATTAGATATCACAATCATCTTACAATGTAGTGCAGAGCTGGAAGGACACCTGCAGGAAACACTCAGCTGCTCTGCTATCAATTTAAAAAAAAAACTATTTTATTAGAAGCATAATGAGCAGTAAACAAACAAACATCCCCCTCAAACACCTCCATGCTGCCACACCTTTCCAAAGCTGCCTTTGCCGAGGACTTTGATAAAGTTAAAGTCCTCCAGAGTCTTCCTCTGGGTCTGTCCGTTCTCCCTGGCCACCGTGAAGGAGGTCGAGGAGGAGGAGGAGTGAGTGGGGGAGGAAGATGAGAGTTGGGATCTCTGCTCGTCGAGCGACAGCGATTGCTGCAGGCGCGATAGCTCTGCCAAGTCTGCGGGTGTCATAGGAAAAGCTGATCAGACGTAAGCAAAACTAAAAACATCCTGCCTTCCTACCTCCTTTTTTGTTTAATGTACAGCTGGAATCAGACGTTTGTATGTAAACTTCTGATTTTGAAGACATCAACAAATAAGTCTCTTACATATTATTTCTCATTGTTGTGGAATTTAGCACACAGAAATAATTTTGGTGATTCCGACTGACCTAAAAGAAGCGAATCATGTTGTGATTTAACTTCAGGCAGAGAGGGGAAAAAGGTGAATGTTGTTAGTCAGTTTATATATAAACTTCTGACTCTAGTTTAAACTGTGCACATCCCTCTAAACCCACACTTTCCTCCAGTAATAACAATATATATATATTTTTATAATTATTATAATTATAGTTATTACTATTATTGTTATTGTTATTATTATTATAGTGGAGGAAGCTCTTAACTTTGTGGCTCATGAACAAATAAAAAAGAAGCAGGACTACTTCCACAAAGAGAAAGTTAACTTTCCACTTCTCAGCTTGCAATGTGTGATAATGACTAACTGTGACAACCAAATGGCTGTGGGCGGTTCGGGATAATTCACGTCTAGTCCCGGTATGTTCCTAAACACCTCTCTGTACTTATTTCTCAACATGAGCCACAATATTGTTACTGGAATCAAATGAAAACCTCTAGATGGTTTATTAGCATGTTAAAAACTGTGTCCTGTTACAGCAGCTCATCCTAGAAAGGTTTCAATGAGCACAAAGCTCGTTTTTCCTCAACCTTTTTTTTGTGCGTGCGCAGCAGAGTGTTACCTTGCTCTGACGGGGAGGTGGGGACAGCTGGCTGGCTGAAGCTGTTGTCCTCCGTCTGAGAGAGCTCAGGCGGAGACTGGGGAGCGTCCTGCCCTGAGGTCAACTGGGAACACGGAGAGACGGAAAAATCACTCCTTCTGGCAGGGGTATAGCTTTGTGGGGACGGCGCTGATGCACCCACAGCTATGGAAAGGCTTTTTATAATAAGAACAAGGCCAAAGCTTAAATGTGAATGCCATGCAGTCATATTTAATAAGTTAGGATATACGTCCTGATGGATCACAATGACATGCCTTTTATCATTGCCGTTTAAAACCACCAGCAACAATAGTTTCTGTAAACATTAAAACGTCATTAAAGAATTTTAAAAGAACTGGATGAACAGCTTCTGTGTAGGCCAAATGAATCCTTGTCAGTGCAAACTTTGTACTTTTCATTTCTGATTCTGACTGCACAGCTGTCCCTCAACTGGCCAGCATAAAAATAAGATAAAAATAATACTTTATTGATCCCCTATGGGGGAAATTTGGTTTGTCCCAGCCTAGCACACAATAACAACTTCAAGTAAATAACTTACTCAGCCTTTCTTATCAGATTGTTAAACTTGTTGTACTTCTGAACTACACATAGCAGATGAGATATGATGCCTCTTTAATGTAGCAAACCTATTTCTGTACTGTAAAATAATACAATAAGACAAGTTTTAATTTATTTTTATGTCTATTTCTGCCTCACCTGTAATTCTGCAGCTGGCCCTGCGTCTATACTGTCCTGAAAAGCACATAACGTTTTCTAATGTCAGTGATGCTAGTGGAACCTGTCACAAAAAATGGAGGTAGCAACATTATCTCTTATCCAACTTCTATAAAATGTGGCTTAAATTAAAGCTAAGAAAAGTGCTGATGTTGGTAAAATGTGTATTTTCTATGTATACAAATAGTTTGGTTTGTGTCAGTTCTGTCAAGGTTATATTGGCCAATAATTAAATTTAATTGCCACTCCAGGAGGCATGGCTTAAAACGGATCAAACTTTGGCTCCTATGCTTTCTGAAATATGTCATCCTACTTGATGATTGCTTTGAATATCACCACATTCTACGAACAAACGATGGAACTAGATCCAGGGGGAGAAAAAACGTAGAAAGACGGGTGGTTGCATTCTTCTTTTTTTCTCAGTCGTCAGCTGAACATCACACGCGCTGCGCAGACCCGTTGCCGTGGCGACCAACAGACAACAGCTCCACGAGTCCACAGAGCAGAGATTAAGTTCAAGTGTGTCAAGAATTAACATTAAAAACACACACACACGCACACACACACACACACACACACACACACACACATATTCTCCACACAAAAAATAAGAACTCCAAATCACAATATTCAGTCCATCACTGTTTTATGTTCTTTGAATTTTCAGGTTTAATGTTAATTTTGCGATCATTAAGAAGTGATCAGTAGTTCATTAGTTAATTAAACACCTGTTTTCTGTCAGAAAATGTATGTGGGCCATCTTATTTTGCCTTAAGTGAACCGAAACACATCAATCTGAGCAGCACAGCTACATATTAAGGTTGTCAAAGCCAAGCTGTAGCATAACTAACCTACTCTATTTACTATATATATTTTACTTTTTACTGACCTTGAAATGTGATTCCCTTGGAACTTGTTTCCTTGCTGTCGTAGCATTGACAATTAATAGCAAAGCATTGTGTCCCTTTTTCAGATTCTTTGCTTGATTGTGTCATTTTCCTGACCACCGATATTCCCGACTCAATGCAGAGCAGCAGCGCATGCGGTGCACTGCCACATGAGTTTTGAGCGTCACGTGGGTCTGGTTTACATTCAAAGTCTATGTGGAGCGCTGGGCAAGTTAGATGTGCTTGATGCTCAAAACGCTCCAAACTTCAGAGTTGTTTATATTTACCCTTTCTGTCCTACGTTCTAAAGCTAATTGCCCCTGGAGGACAAAACTGATACCTTGCGTCCTATTTGGAGGCCATTACAAAAACATATTTTGTTTTTTAAGCCATTTGGAGGTGGACCTGCAGGTGTTGTTTGGGTCATTGTTTTGCTGCATGACCAAAATCCGTTTGAGCTTCAGGTCACAAACAGATGCCTGGACTTCAAGATTTTCTGACAGAGAGCAAACAAATAATGACCTCCATGTATTACAGCTGGATGTTCCTCCAGAAGCAAAATAGCTCCAGACCATGGTTGTGTGAAGTTCTTTAACAATCCTTCCAAAAAGCTACATTCCTGTTTTATTAGTCAACAAATTATTTTCCCAAAGCTCTTTGGGAATCATTAAGATGTTTTTTGAAAATGCGAGAAGTGTCTTTGTGTTCTGTTTTTGTCTCAAACTTCTTCCATAGATGCCAACTTTGCTGCAGTCTCTCTCTTATTGTTGAGTCAAGAACGTCGACCTTGTGCTCCAGTACCTCCGATGCTGTTCTGGGTTATTTCCAAACTGGTAGGATTGTTTATCTTCTCTTGGATTCCCTGAGATCAGGACATTTTGTGTTGTTTTTTTAGATTTTACCCGACTTCATGTTGTCTTTTTGTGATTCTACAGGTCTGGACTTAATCAGGTTAGGTGAGGAAATTAAATTCAGTCAAAAAATGTGGTTGATCACATTTAATTTGTGACTTAAAAATGGAAGAGAAATGTTTTTCAAACAGATCCAAGTTGAATTTGATTGCTTTTTCCCACACTTTGGATTTAATTTACTCAGGTCAAATTTGTCTGGTGATATGTTTGATGAAACATAATTGTGACGGAAAAGCAAAAGCATAATTAGAAATATAAGAAACCACTCAAATTGTTTTTAAATGACAGGACTTAGCTGGAGAGTTTTTCAGTTTTAATAGTAGATCATTACTAGCCATGATGGCAGCGTAGGCCACGTGGGAGATTCATTAGGCTCTCAGAATGATCACACTCCTCGTGGGACTGATCACAAAAGATCTTGACAAAGTTGCCGACTTTTACCTTCCTCCTGCGCTGTGCTGTGTTAGAGATTTTTTCAGGTGTGACTCCCATGTCAGCCAGCACCTTGGCGATTCCTCGGGCGTCCACCCCACAATTGGGAGCTACATTCTTCTCACAGCGCCGGTGCACGTTCATTTTACACACTGCGAAAACAGCAGGACGACATGCAAGAAAGTCAGGTTTGTTGGAAAAAAGGCTTTCTGGCTCCGAGATTGGACTGGTGCCGGCTGTGTAGTAAGGAAACAGGTCAGAGGTCGGATGCACATAAAACACGTATCCATCAGGACGCCATGGACACTAGAACACTGTATGTTCATGTAGAGTATTGAACTTTCAGAAAATAAACATTAAAACACAGATCACATAAAAACATGATTCTTTCTTAGCGTGGCTAAGAGGTACATCTGTAATGAACTATTCAGTTTATTTTTGCCTAATCAACATTAATCTTTAGTACACATTTTCTGCTTGTCACCAACTCCAAATGCAGATTGGCTTTTTCAGAAAGTGTCCATTAGTTCAGCCACCGGCATCAACAGAATGTGTGACACGAATAGACAGAAGATGGTTAAAAAGACACTTTGCTCCCATTACAATATGCGACTGCCGTCCCTCCAAAAGACACCAACCAAACACAGTTTTTCAGCTGAAAAAACGCTTGGCAAATGCTGTGTCGCATCTTATTTTAATTGCACGCTTGCCAAAAATAAATATTTCCCTGTCGCATTTTAGAGGTGCTAGAATAGGTCCTGTCTTCAGTCATCACATAACAGAACACTGAATTAAACCCATCTGTCCAGCACAATATCGCGCAGAACTGCACCGGATAAAATTACATCTCACTTTGTCTGATGTTAACAGATAAAAAACTACTCAACAGATCAACCCCACACACAATCAGAAGGAGTTGAGCTTTTCACATGTTGGAATGAGAAATCTGATGAATGTGACAATTTTTTTATCCGATTAAATGATTCACTGTCAGAGTAATCAATAAAATAACTAATTACTAAAATAATCCCCAATCTGTTGAGACCTCTTTACATGTTTGTCTGTATCATGGGGTATTTCTACTTGAATGATCGCACATGAATCAAACAGTAAACAGCTGCTGAAACACTGAACTTATTCACTGCTGCCTCACAATGTTTCCCTTCAGAAACTCAAGGGTTTGTTTTTGTCAGAATCCTGTATCTTGTCCAAAAGCTACAAATGTATAATTTCTCCTTTAGCTTCCTTTAAAATTTATGGTTCCATCACAAAATTACACAGCATGTGGGACCTTTCTGAAATCAGCTTCTATAAACTTCAAATTAATTAAATATAATCCATATTTCAGCTGAAGTAATCCACTGCTAAACATAATTTAGCACATGTGTACTTAGGCCTGTCATGATAAACAATAAATCAATTAATTGCATAAAAAATGAAAACGAGTTCAATCGTTTTCATTTGCATGATTTGTTATTTTTCTCTTTCTATCAAAAACTGGATGACAAAAGTCTTCAGTTAGTGCTTTGGTCTCAACTAGCCCTTTTTTTTGAAGGACCATGTTGTTTACAAAGACTTCATGATTCACTACATTTGTTTTTTTCTGTTATTTATTTTGAATATTTAAAATGTCTTCCAGTTTTAGTGTTAAAAGTTCATTAAAATGTAAAGTTTGTTCATTTTTCAGAATGTGTTCTTGCATTATTATGCCTTTATCATTATATTGCTTGAAGATTATCTCAAAACAACAATATTATGGTTTATCGCAATGTCTGGGACAATTTATCGTCCAGTAAAATGTGTCATTATGACGGGCCTATGTGTGCTGACAGTTCTCTGAAACTGCTTGACTGTTCATGAAGCCCACACTGACGACGCCTGAAGTACAAAATCTAGGACTAGACATGAGATTTAGTTATGCACTCTTCCTAAAAATAGCAAAAAATGACCCAAAACCTTATATGAAACATAAAATTCCTGTATGAAATATTCATTAATTTTAAAAGTGAAATTCAATTACTGCAAACTACAACTCCCTTTGAAGCTGATGATTTGATCGTGGCTTTTGCTGTGAAGCTTCTATTTAGACTTTTATTGAAAAGTGTTGTCTCTATTCAGATGGTCAGTTTGTGGCAGAGTTGAAGCTCACCTTTACACTGCAGGCCCTGCCTCATGAGGCCCCACAGCAGAGAGCCACAGTGGTCACAGAAGGTAGGCACCTTGTAGTTGTGGATGCTGAACTTGTGGGGAATGTTAACGCTGAACCCCCTTGAGCCCACCTGCAGGGGGAGACACACCCACACAAGCACTCAACACAAAGGATTACACAGAAGAAGAGTGCACATGTTTGACTTGTAACAAACTCTGGATGTGTTTTCTATTAATATTTATGAAGCCTGCAAGAAGCAGAAACAAGTGGTACATAACCCACACAAACACAACAGCATAAGTACAGTTGAAATCAGATATTTAGATACACTGAACAATTAGATGTTTTTTTTTCTCCTTGTCTGACAAAATCCAGATAACTGTTTCTGTTTTGGGAACGATTGCCAAAATATTTGCTGTTATTTGCTGAATGCTAAAACAATAAGAAAAATCTCTATTACTCTAGGCCAGAATATGAAATCTTAGCTTTGTGAACTTCTGGTTCACAACATGGAGACACAACTGCGGGCATATTTCAAGGTATTACAAGGTGCACAAACATTTTTTTGTGTCACATTTTGGCATTTAAGAACTAGATGGTCCTAACAGTCAGACAAAGACGGAGAAAAGACGTTTACAGTTCATGCAGACACATGGATTTAACTGCATGCGTTTGCACATATTTACCTCCTCGGCTGTTTCATCCTGCTTCTTCATCCCAGCGCATGTGGTGATGATGAGCAGATGGCAGCGCTTATGGACAACACAGGTACATACTGAAAGCACCAATGCATTGCAATCACTCCTCTGCTGTTGGCAGATACTGAAGATACTGATTAATTTAACAAAATGGACATGAGTTTAAAGGATCTACTATTATTGATGTTAAACGGAAACAGTTGGATAAGTGACTGATTTTTTAAATTTTAATATGACAAAATAAAAATATCTTAATTCTTCAAAACAATGCAAATTTATAGACAAATCTTAAAGTCTGGTATCTTTATTATGAGATGTGATAGAAAATGCTGGAGAGTTTAATGTGTAGCGCTGCAGTAACTCAGCTGGCTGACAGAAATTGGAAAATATTTCCAGTGAGGAAAAACATGGACAGTTAGTGTGTTAAATGTACAGATTTTTTTAAACTACAGATGTTAAATTACTAGCGTCGTGTCTGGGAAGCAGCTAAATGTCCTACTATCCAAGAAAATTAAAAGTTTTAGATGTTAAAAGAACTCTTTAAACAAACCAGAATCATGTAATTCCAGCTGGGTTTTTTTTCATCTACTTAGTTTTGTTTCTTCTGAAAACGTCAAAAATTGTTTTTGCACCGCTGGAAAATTCTGCTAACCAAAAATACTTATATTACAAAATCTTACCAAGAAGTTTTGGTCCAGTTTCTAGTGCAAATATCTTAGTAGTAGTATACTTGAAACATCTCTGTCTTATTTTAAGTTTTGTCTTGAAATAAGACAAAATCAACTAGTTACTTCTCAGAAACATGTAGGATCTTGTTTTAAGTAAAAGAAAGGTTATATTTAAGATAATTTGGTCTTATTTTAAGTGTATTAAGATATTTGCAATAGACACTAGACCAAAACTACTAAGTAAGATTTTGTGTTTTTGCAGACAATAATAATAATAATTCCAATAATTATTATTATTATATAAAGTTTCCTCCTCAGCCAAACAAAAAGGAGGTTTAGTAACATGTCGCATTTCTCTAATTCTATAGAAAATGTAAATAATAAAAATAAAACAACATTTAACATGTTATAAGTATTTTTAGAAGAGCTGTTCCAAAAACAAAATATCCAGAAGCAAACCAGCTGAGCTGCAGGAAGCCCTGCACAGAGCTAATGGCGTCTGGTTCGCTAAGACAATCAAGATTCCTTCAGGCTGCTCAGAAACTTAAGCCAAACTGTATCTGATAAACATATAAAAAGTACTCTAATTAAAACACAGTAAGCTGTCCCAGGAGAGTTAAAGCTATTTAAGTTATCAGTGAGTAGATGTGAAACCCAGGAAGCCCAGATTGAATTACTGATGAGGGTATTTAAACCTCATCGAATGCCAAATGACTTCCATGCTGGGGTTTCTAATTCCCATATAATTCTTGGGGGATTTGATCACTCTGGTGTGTCGGGTTCGAGTCTTTGCTGGTAAGAATTTCCACGAACAAACTATCATATGTTTGCGGCACAACCTTATTCATGCATTAACTGTGCATGTTGTTTTGCAGAAGAGTCCTGCTCTGCTTTTTTTTAAAGTGTTAAACACTTGGTGTGGTAATGACAATGAATGGCTCCAGAACAAATCACACCTGTCACTCAGTAACATGTAATCCTCTCCCGTGTTCTCCTGCTTCAATAGTAAATGAAGTGCAATGTTACATGAGAAATGTGGGCAGGGTTGGGGAAAAGTACTCACTCTGACACTGGTATCCCTGCTTCCCCAGCACACCCCTATCGGATCACACACAAGAGCAGCCGGCGTTATAGGCCAGCCAGGTAGGTTCAAAGAAACTTAACTTCTGATGCAAATGAGCTGCAACAGGTGTGCTTATGAGTTGCCTACCAGATAAAATCTCTGCAATGTGAGCAGTAGGTCGGTTGCCTCAGGTAGGTGGCCATGAACTTGTGTCCATTGACTTGATGGACGCGTCTTCGGACGGCTCCTTGTCGCCGGCGAGGACCGATCCTCTCGCGGAAAACCCTCTCCTCATTCTCGTTTGTCCCCGAGGCTGTCGATTAAAAACACACACACAGAGTCGAGTTTCAGGTTTTTAAAGGGCCACTTCCAAGTCAGGTCTCTGGTTTTTCGCTCCATGTCCAAGTCAAGACTCTCAATTTGTTCATTTTGAGTCAACTCTAGTTTCTGAGGGACAAATCCAAGTTAGGTCTCACATCTTTTGCTTCTATTCAAAGTCAATGGTCAAGTCTTTGAGGGGTTCAGCTCATGTCTTAAGCGTCTTGCCAAAAATAAAACATTAAATTCCGCATTTGAGTGTCTTTAACTCTGTGCATAAAACAAGTCTTAAGTATATGAGGGGGAAATCCAAGTCAGATCTCCCAGCACAAGTCAAGTATCACCTTTTTTTAAAGTCCAAGTCAGGTCTCAAATCCCATTGAAGTATTTACTGAAACCATGACATGAACTGCTATGAATACGTTTGAAAATGAATTGGAGTAATAGCTTTTGGCATAACTTCACCTCAGCTTTATATTTCTCTTAAAATAAACTTTTTATATTGCCTTGTTTGGGGTTTTATGTCTAGGTCCCACCATCTAGCATCTTCATTTAGTGTTATATAGATATGCATATTAAAAACTGTGTAAATAATTTATGAGATGAAGCTGAATTAGGTGCAGCTGATGGCGGTGAGTCAGACAAAAAACATAAAATCCAAGTAGAAAAACAGTTTGCTTTTAATTGTGAAACTACAAAAGTTTAAAATGAATAATTTTTATAACCTAGAATGTAAGTGTAGATTGAGAATTTTTAAAATATATGCAAAAACGTAGCAAACAACATTGTTATATTAAATTACAATAAAATACGGGCAAAATTCCTGTTAAAATGCATCTTTGTGTATTAAAAACACGTTCATAATTGTGAGAGATAAAAAGTTATTTTGTTCTGAAATAATCCACTTCTTGCAGACGTCAGCGTGAGGGACAGCCATGTGATCATTAGGCTGCAGCTCACAAGAACAGATTGTTCTGAGCCATTGTTAGCACAGCTTCATTGAACTTCCCGGGGCTATAAATCAAACGCACCCTTTCACAGGAGAATGTGCATCCTTATCAGAGGTGTACGCTGTCTGTGCCTTACGTACTGGCTTAATCACATGAGACAAAGACTCAAACACCAAACCACAGGACAGACTTAAGTTTTGAGTAATTCTGCTCAATCTGAATGAAATTGTAATCCAGATGAGAGGGGTAGTTTATGCCGGTTGATTATCTGAACGCTGTGCATGTAAACACTTATGATCATGTCATTTTGATAGCAGCAAACTGACCTGACTGGACATGTGTGCCCTATGTCAACTTGACGCAAGTCGGACTTCGGTGGCTAGACGATATGCTGTGGAAGCAAAACTGGTCAGTTGATCTCTCATCCTGTAACGAAGGAAGACCAACAGCGTACTGCTTAGCCTGTAGCTTAATTAGTGAGTGCAGAAACGTCTCAACCGTTATCAGAGCCTGGCTCGGGTTCATTCTGGGAACTCAGGAGACAGAATGAAGACACTACTGCGTTTGTTTGCCTTTATGTTCAGGACAGAGAAACACAACTTTTCTGGGTTTTCAGGAAATTTTACAATTCTGTCAGCTATGTCAACTGCGTCAATGCTTATATTATGTACAAAGTCTGATGTATATAATTTATGTTGGAATATATTGGAATATGATCAAGTATTTTTGTGCATCTAAGGAGTTTTTGTTTTTGCCACTTAAGCAAAATTCTAATCTAAATCTTTAGCATTTGTTTTTGTGACTTAAGTACAATTTGCGTACTAATAAAGTTTTACATTTTTAGTGTGAGTCTAGAGTCTGTTTTTTTTTTTGGCAACTTAAAAAGTATTACTTCAGACTAAGCAACGTCTTCACTCTTTCTTTCTGCAACTTAACTATATCTCACCTACAGCTGTAAATAATAATTATATTAGTAACCGATTATTCTCTGGTAAAGATCAGAACATCTTGCACATTTTTCATTTAGTCACGTCTTTTTTGCACAATATTAGAAACACATTAAAAGATGCAAAATAAATAATTCAATTCCTTTTTTAAATAAGAAAATAAATATTTTATTGACTAGAATGCAATAATAGCAATCCTTGAATGAACACTTGATTTGTAGCAAAGGAAGAAGCTAAAAAAATACTTCAAACATCAAGATGTGAATAGTTCAGCCATTTCTGCTTAACTGGGGCTGACCTGTTGATTATGTTTTATCTATTAACTGATTGATCATTTGAATTTAAAAGGTGCTTAATGGGAGATGGTTTAATTTTACAGAATTTGATCCAGGTGATGCTAAAACTGCCACTTGAGGAGTTCAGATTTACACATGAAAAAGGGTTTATTTCATCTTGAATGCAAAAGGTATGCATTATTTGTACAGTTTTGGCTTAATAAGTGCTATACGAAAATTGTTCATATTTGAGTCTGTATACTCTAGGTATGAATTAATCAATTACTAAATCAGTTGATGATTCTTTCAATAATTCATTCATCAAGATTAATGCCATTAATCGTTTCAGCTCTAATCTCACCACAAATCTTTTTTCGCAACTTAAATGTGACTCAAGCTCTCCGACTCAAAGTCCTCATCTCTAATTCAGCCACAAACTTTCTTCCAACCACTCTTTTTATTCTTAGCGCAACGGTTTGTGCAAATCGGGATTTTGCATCATGTTGCTCAGGATGTCTAATCACTCAATGCCTCGTCTTCCTCCTCAGTCCTTCCTCCCTCTTTAAAAAAGACGCCCCACACCTACCGGAGGCCTATGCATCTATATACGTGTGGAAAGCTATTTATACTCCCGTGTGTGGGCACAAAAACGAAGGACAGCATATTAAAATACTCCTCCTCGGTGAACAACATCCAACCAGTCCTTTTTACTTCCTCTCTGCATCCCCCCGGTAGATAAATGCTTTCCAAGAGTAACCTTAAGACAAGAGAACCACCTCCACTCTCACTCCCACACACACTGCTTCCCTCGGCGCTCCTGTCCTAGTTAGCCTTTCTCTCACTCCGCCAGCGTCTCTCTCCAGGGTATGCTGTAGATGTGGTTACTGCTGAGCCTCTCCACAGTTCAATTACAGACAGGATGTCTAGGAAGTTTGTGTAAATCTGTATTCCTGTATCTGTGCGTGATGCACGTTGGTCGGAGGGGAGCAGCAGCTAAATAGTCCATTACAGAAATCATTTTGCTTTACATAATACATCGTCCATCTGTCTCGGACACACATACGCACACACACACACACACACACACACACTGAGTAGTAGAGGAGAAGAGGCCTAACAACTGCTAAGAGTTATTGTCTTGGAGACGGCCGTACTCTGGACCTGAAGAACAAGCGTCTGGGAGACGGTCGCCAAATAAACAGAAACACGAATGTCCAAATTTGACACAAACAAGCAGGAAGCCGACAGCAACATCAAAGCAGCGGCTTGATAGAAACATAATGGATCTTCAAAGGACAATAAATCTACAGTAAACCTTGTGACGCGGTTGTCTGATATTATCTGTATTCCCCGAGAACCACACTTTATTACACGAGAAGAAAGTATGTGCCACGTGATCGTAACAATAAAATGCCACAATGTGACTCGTCAAAGTGAAGTCAATCTCACAAAGCTTGTAACTTTTCCACAGATGTAAAGGTAGATGTTTTTTTTTTAAATCTAGTCTCTATAACCAAGACTCTGACTTTGCTACGTTGCCTTGAGTTCACAAACTGAGATCATCAGACTTGGTGACAATCAGCCAATCTGTTGGATTGAGACTTTTCCACGCACATTGAAGGCAACACAAAGTGTTTCACAGAAACAAGAGGCTATAATAAAAGAAAAAAAATGTATACATCCATCCTCATTCATGGATGGATGGGTGGATGGATGAACAAATGCAACTTCACATTGTTTTAATTCTGAGCAACATGGGTCACTTTCTTAGAAAAACTTGTTTTAAGCAATTTTAATGTCAAAGTTTGCGCTTCAGTATTTGCTAAGAACTTCAATTAGAAATGAAAAACATGGTTGTAAAAGATTAGCACTTTGTGTTGCACCTTCCATTTTTAAAAGATTTTAATTAGCCAGTGTGTTTTTTTTAATGGCATGTGAGATTTTATTTAACTGCATCAGACACATTTTTGTATTGTGATCAAAATAACTCTCAGGCCCGCACTATGGACACCCAGATGTACTTTTTCTGTGTCAATCAAAAAAATGGGATTTTTAATTTTACAACATTTTGGTCTGAGGTCGTAAATCCAGTACTTGCTATATAAACAACCAAACTATAGTATGCACCACATTAAAGCCGTATAATGTGCCGAGAAACAGAAGACAGATTGAAAATCTGATTAAATCAACACAGGTTTTTAACGTCAATGCATTATTGTATTTAGAAGAAAGATAGCACTAACCTGTAAGCCTTAGCAAGCAGAAAGAAAGCCAACAAAATTATACACGATGAACAAAAGAAGAGAAGGCTTATGTAGTTTCGTAAGTATTATCTTGACAATTTTGTGCTACCCAAGAAAAGAAAAAGTTGAAGGTGAATTACAGCTTCTACATTTTTAGAGACAACAGATATTTGGTGTTAGTAAAAATGTATCTTTAAAAGTCACATTTCAGAGTTTCTATGGATATAATCTCAGAAAGCCCAAACAATTTGTTTAGTTTTGGTTAAGTTCAAGTAACTGAGTGAGACATCTACAAATAAAATCTCTGAATATTCTCAGCTTAAGTGACATTATAGGTGTGTTCATCTTTGAAACAACAGATGTAGTGGGATAGAGAGAAAAGTGGAGAAATAAGAAGTAGAGAAAGATGTCCTTCCAGTTTCTAAAGCTGCAGAGAACAGATTGCACCAGGGGGAAAAAATAAATCTGCTAAAAATACCACGTCTTCCTCTACTTCTCACCCTCCATCTCTGCAACCATTACTCCTTTCCACCAGCACACACACACGCGCGCACACACACACACACACACACACAGAAACACCATTTGTTTTTATCAGCATGCATTAACGTGATGAGCTCCTGAGCCGGCTGAACTGAAGAGAGAAAGTTCAGGAGTGGGCGGAGAGTGGGTTGTGAGGTCACCACAGAGTGGCCAATCATCCATGAGGAGGGCAAGACATGGACGCCCGAGTCTGCTGCTGTTCCTGCAGTGTGTGTGTGTGTGTGTGTGTGTGTGTGTGTGTGTGTGTGTGTGTGTGTGTGTGTGTGTGTGCGCGTGTGTGTGTGCGTGGTAATCCCTGGTTCAATATCACCCTCTATTTTAAGAATCTGCTCGCTTTCTCGTCTCCTGTCTTTGTCCGCATTTAAACAGAGAGATTTCCTCTGCAGAAGCAATCTGCCAGGCCTCTCTGCTGCGTTCTCATCTGGTCAGGTTATCCAAGCACCATCACAAAAAAAAACACACACACACACGCACATGCACACAGACGCTGAGTGCCAGGCAGAGAACGTTTCTATTTATAACCAGGTGCAAGGATGCATGTGCGCGGGCAAAAACCGCTCTTATCGTGTGGCATGTGACCGAGGGAATTTGTGTGGACGGAGAGAGGCATTCTGGATGTTTACATGTTTATTTAATGGAAACAGAAGAGACAGAGAAAGAGGAGTAACAAGGACGGATCTAGGAATGCTTTTTAGGAATGCTTTTTAGGAATGCACACCTTTTATAGATCCTGTCCTTCAAGCAAGGAGATGACAACTTTCAGGGTGTTTGTTGTTTGTGTTATCCAGCAGCCACTTGGGGGCAGCGGAAAAAAGCCAAGGCCATAAACGGAACATCACAAGTGCAAGGATGTCCCTCTTCAAAATGGGAAATACAAGAGAACATGGCACTCAAATGAGGCAGATGAGTGCTCATCTTCATAAGTAGATAGTCACATTTACTTGAGTAACTTTTTGGCTAAAAAAATACAAGGTAATTTTGGAAGTATTTTTACTACAATGTACTTTTTACTTTTACTTGAGCAACTTTTTTATGAAGTATCACTACTCTTCCTCGAGTAAAGTATCTGTATGCTTTACTCAGTGTGGTAAAGCACACTGGGTGCACGATGAACAAGCTTGTTTTAAACAAAGATTCACCAGACACACACCTGCACTTTTTTTGCAAAAGTTTCATTGCACAAAATTCATCTGAACAAAATTATTACTTTTGCCTGATTTTGTTATTTTGTAATTATTTACACAAATTATTTTTATCTTTAAAATACCAAAATTTCCACATAACATATATATTTTGGTCTGTCTGATGATATAACTTTTAAATATGAAATAATTCATGTTTGGCTCAATACTTCAGTAGCCTTTTTACCGAATACCTGTTTACTCTTGCTTGAGTCATTTCTTGGATGGCTACTTTTTAGTTTTACTTGAATTAAAATATGTTTAGGATTATGTCACCACAGTAAAAGACGAATGTATTTTATGGTCTTTTTCCTTAACACATCTTCACCAAAGGTATTGATAAGCAAATGGTGCAGGAAGTAAAATAAAGCAATTGACTGTTTAGATAAACTACAAGCTGGTAATCTGACTGAAATATCCAATTTGAAATTAATAATTAACCCTTTATGACTCAGAATTTACTGATGGGTATATTATCTATACAGTGGACTGGTTCCCACATAAAGGCAGAATTTAGCACTGCTGGGTAATGCTTCAATTTGATAGCATATCTATATGAATAAAATGTACATTTAGACCAGGTATAGTTTATTACCATATAAATAAAACATGAGATCTAAATGAAAAGAACTTATCGCAAGAGACATTTATTTGTAATTATGAACCACATGGGACACCTTTTGAGTGATGCTATCCATGCAGACTGACAATTCCAATCAATTAATCAGACCGCAAACATAAAAGGCTGAATAATTGATTTTTATTTGCTTCTGAAATGGATCAAAACAGGCTGTTCTCTTTGCATCAGAGAGCTTTATGAGCAAGCTGCTTCGTCCGTCACTTATTTCTATAACACAAATTCAAAGAAGGTTTTTATAATGTCTCATTTACTGGAATTGACTAAATCCATGCAGCTAATCAAAGAAAATTGTTTAAATTTAGTCTCTCAATGACCAATCTAACACCTTTGAGCTAACGGGAGGCTCACCTGTGGATATATTTTAAAGCCACACCTGAAATGAACCGCTTTCTTTTTTGACACAATCGGAAAGTCAAAAGAAATCAATGAAGATATCAGGAAGAGAAATGTGGAGCTGCAAAAGTCTGGATCATCCTTGGGAACAATTTATCGATGCTTGGAGGTCCCACGCTAATCTGTTCAAACAATTATATGCGTCATAATGAAGATGCCCAACCATCATAATACTCAGGAAGAAGACCGGTTCTTGATCCACAATGTACAAATCCACTTCAGAATAAAAGATTTTCTGAAAATGTTGCTGAAGCTGGTAAGACAGTAAAACATGTCCGGTACTGAAAAAGCCATTATTACAAAAGAAACATTAAGAAAAAAAAGCAGATTGTTACATTTGGAGAAAAAATGGAGAAGTTTGTTGGGAACACCATCCCAAATGTGAGGCATGAAAGTGTCAGCATCATGTTAAAAGGTTGTTTTGCTGCAGGAGGAATTGGTGCATTTCGTAAAATAAATGGCATAATGAGGAAAGAACATTATATGGAAATATTAACATATAAATGCATTATTTTTATTCTGCTTGGGGGGAATTAAAATTTCCCAGGCTAAGCAGTACATTATTTAATATTCCTAACAACACGCCATGAAGCTCACATGATCAGAAGAATTAAAATACATGCAGCGTATACTTCCTAAATATTCCCAACCTTTCTGGATTGCTCCTATAATTCCCACCAAAAAACAAACAGTTATGAGAAGAAACGCTGCTCTGGTAATACTAACTGTGCTGTGCTCCCTTTGTTTTGCACTAAAATGTCGCATTGCTATGATCTTACCCTCAGTGGTGGATCCAGACAGATCGATGACCACGTAGACCTTCCCCTCCGGCTCCAAGTCGATCTGCGCAAAGACAAAGACGGGGGAGAAAACAAACGTAAATCAGAGGGAGAAAAACGCAGCAGAACAGCGAGTGCAGCAGAAGGGGCTGTCCTCCAGCACAAACAAACACAACAACCCACACATAAGAGGTCATTATCTTCACCAGAATTGCACTTCTCACCAGCACTTGTATCATTATCACCATTAGCTCCATTGTCTTTATAACTGTTATTTCAGCATCATTACGGACCTCGTTTACTGCTGCTATTCAATGCAAATCTGTACGTGATGTGCTAACTGGATTCTTTGAACTTTTCATTCACACCTTGTGTTTAAAAGCTCTCCCATTCTCTTGACTCTGGCCTTTGGTAAAAATAATAGAAAGAGCTGTCAGGTTTCAAACCAGAAGTGATAAGTTGATTAAATTGAGCCTTTCCCACACATGTGCAGCAGCAGTTAGTCAGATAAAGCGGCTAAGCATCCAAATCGAACTGCATAAAGTGTTTAATTCACTGTAACCAACACACAATGTTGTGCTGTTGTAACCTCTCTGTGCGTCTCCCTCAGAGCAGCCGTAACGGCGATGGGTTAACTTCACTCCCATGATGCCTCACACGGTGCACAAACTACACAAAGGCAGGAAGAAAGTGTCTGACTGCAGACTCAAAAGCATTTTGTTGATGTCGATAAAAAGGGTAGTCAGCTTAAAAATCAATTACTAAAGAAGGAGGAGCCACTTACTGACACTTTTTCTTTCACAGCAAAGTTGTTCAGACATTGATGGAGCATTGGATACATTACAAAGTTTAAAAAAAAAAAAAATTATTAACTCTGTGAGATAATGTAAAACCTGAAGCCACAAACGTTTGGTCCGACAATCAAAAATCTAATCTTTCTTCAGTGAACACACCGTACTTCACAGCTACCTGTTTGCTTGAATTACAATCTTCAGAGTGGAAGTTGATAATAAGGAAGCAAGACTCAAAGTCAGCAGTTTTAGCCATGTGATGGAAAAATAAGCCAAATAAACCACCTCTGGTTAACCCAGGTTACTTTTAAAAGAGAGAGACCGACTTAAGCAGATAACAGGAAGGTTAAACGGAGTACAGAAAAGTTTCCCTGTTGTATGCTTTTATCTTTCAGTCTATGTTTTCCATTAAAATTCCTGGGTTTGGAACTGATAACTAAAGGTTGCGATCAACAAAACTCAGCAACTTTCTCGCTATATTTAGTGACTTTTCAGACAAAACAAAATCGGTATCTGCCAAAATCAAGATTCAACAGGCCAGGTTTTATAAAGATTTATTATCGGCCGGAAAACCGCAGTTGATTTATAAATATAAATTCTCAGAAATATAAAGACATAAAGACATGGAGTGGGTTTTTTGAAGTTCTGTGAAGTTCTTATCACACAAGTGGGCAGACGTTGCTAACTTAAAAGTTTGGAGTGTATCACTCAAAAAAAATCATTTTTCTTGGCGTTACAAGACCTGGTGTCTCTGCACAACTGGTAGTATGATACAAAATGCTAAAGTTGACTCTGATCATGGTGGATTTACAGCATACTGATGTGTCAGCAGTCACTTTGCCTAGTAAACAGCAACAAACTTCACGGTGTCATTTAAAAGTGAAAATGTTTACGCACACAAGCATTGTTTGTATCTGTTTTAAATGTGTAAAATCAGCTAAAACTAAGAGAAAAGCATACTAGCTGCTCATATTGCACCACTCATTTTTTTTTTTTTTTACTTTTGTACAAACCCATTGAAATATGTCATCTGTTTACTACACTAACAGTAATAGGGGCTATTACTGTTAAAACTTCCCAGAAAAATCACATCAAATAACCTGAAATATCCCTGCAGGTATGGAGCTACGTTCTCTGGACTGCATTAATACTGATTATTGGTAATAGAGGATGATTAAAACAGCTATCGGAAATTTCATAAATGTATTTTTCTTTGGTTTAAAAATAATTATGAAACTGCCTTAAATTGCCATCTTTGCTAATATATAGAATATATTTTGAATCGTGGTTAATGTATTTCTTCAATTGAAATTGAAATCGTTGATTTACTGCATATTAGCTTTTGTAATAATGAGTCATACTTAGGCGCCTCACACAGTTTATAGGCCAAAAAAGATAAAACACACAGTGAATAATGTTAATTATTAAACAACAGATCTTTTTGTTACATTTTTACAACAGTTAAAAACATAAAAAGGCAGCTGTGTTGTAATCTCTGGCGAAAACTCTACTTAAACATGATCCAAGAAACTCAGAATAATAAAATCTTAATACTTAGACAACCTGCATATAAAATGGAACATACAGTGCAATTACACAATCCACATACAATGTACATGCAATTACAGAGATTAGCAAGTATAACAGAGTGCTAAAGGGGCAGACGACTCAGGAATGAGAGAGTGCAGGAGAGAGTGAGAAAGAGAGGCTTAAATCCTTCGTTAAGCTCTGGGACAGCAGCAGATCCTCTTATGCAACAGTCAGACTGACACACACGCACGCACACACACAGGCAGCAACACACAAACACACACACACACACACACACACACACACACACACACACACACACACACACACACACACACACACACACACACA
>CAEGAF010084661.1:0-27507 GCA_903067075.1 Micropoecilia bifurca | reverse complement strand
AAGTACTTTATATAGTAGGCTGCCTCAGTTATTGTTTTACTCACGGTGTTGGTGTTGTGATATCATACCAACTGCTTTCTGGGTAGCATACACTAACTGACACACTGCCCCCCCTCCCCCTTATTTTAATTTCTGAAAGGTGGCAACCCTAATACTAATATCCGTTTTAAAGTGAAATCAGACATTGAGACTGACTCTTTTATTTAAGATGCAGGGCAAGCATAAATATTTGCGTTAGCAATTTTGAACTCTTTAAAAAGCTACTCGACAGAATCTGGAAAGGCCAAATTTTGATCCTTCTAAACTTTTCTCCGAATTTGATAAATATTTAATTTAGTCTTGGAAGCTTGTGTGTGTGTGTGTGTGTGTGTGTGTGTGGGGGGGGGGGGTTCTCTTATCTCTCTGTCCTTGAGTTGGAGTCTGCCTGACAGACCTGGTCAAACCTGCAAACAGTCAGTATAGACACAGTCATGTCTAAAGCTGTGCTGGTGCTTCTTGTCTATGCCGTTTATGTGGTCCGTGTTGAATTTTACCACACAGCTGAGCGGAAAAGATCTACTAAGCCAAATCTTCCAAGTTGCCTCTGCCAGGAGTCACGTTGACAGTGTGACAAGAGTTTTATAGCTCGCTGAAGATGCCAGGCTTGTTCTAGGACTAGCAGAGCTTATGAGCATCAGTCTGAAGAGCTGAGATGATACAATTCATTGCAGACTCAAAAGCTGTGAATAGCAGGAGTAGTTCCAGTCCTGCAAGAGTCCTTTGTCCCCTGGAGGTAGGTGGGGTTAGGGTGGTGACAGGAGCTTGTGGAAAAGGGAAAGCACTGGTTTATAATAGAAAGGAGAAACAATATGAGGTCTGACGGCTTTACAGTGACTGGATCTGGATAATTTGGAGAATCAAAGATAAGCTGGACAAGAAGAGGATTACTGTTTCTTACTGCAGTGTTGTGTTCAAGACCACCTAACCCGAGACCAAGACAAGACCAGCGCCCCGCGCTACATGACACAATAATAAAATATGATCAAAATTGCTTCTCAAAGTGATCTGAAAGATCCATATTCCCATAAAAACACCTAGATATTAAATACTTGATACATTTTACCAATATTAAATATTCCATCTCTGTGCTACAATCCGTGGTGGTCTCATGCCATCCCTAAAAAGATAACACCCTGGGTGTTTGCCCATATTGCTCATGTCAGAAACCACCACCATCTGCACCATTAAACATAGCAATTGAGGCAATGCCCGGACGGTAAACAACACTCAACTATGAACACTGACCAAGGAGCAAGAAGTGACCAAGCACAAGACGCTCATCATGACTGTTCTCTCCCTCTCTCCCACTACATAAAGCCAGGCAATCTGACACCATGGCACACATTACAGCTGCCACTTTGAACGAAAACAATCAAAGAGCAATCTACATGCTCTTTTGTTCTTGTGTTTTGGTTATTTGTTAATTTAAAAAATATCATCGTACATAATTAAATAAAATAATGATAGCTACTGCAGTGTACGCAGAGCATTACAATAACAAAGAACGGGTGTTCTGTCAGGTCAGATTGTTATACGCTTAGCAAGAACTCACGTCTATATCTGTCAGATGTCATTACCATAAGATTTCATTTAATTAGTAACATAGAATCATGACGTAGATCATCATTCACTTCATTATTAACAGTTGTATGGCATCCTAATTTAGCTGTTAAGTATGTTAATGAGTTTTACAGCTGCAGCCATACCCTCCTTTAAATACACTTTGAAACCACGACAACACATGTATGTCTATATAGTTATCATTGAAAACAATTTAATGACTTATTTTTGTCATAACTGTTGCTTATGGTGAACTGACAACTCCTCTGACAATTGGACTTCTTAAAAATTTATATGACACGTCAGAACATCACATGTTCTGATGATTAATTATCAAATTTACAGTTTGTGACATTTAGAAAACTTATCAGGCTAAATTGGCACTATCAAACTATTTAGTTTGCATTTATAGCTTCTGTTTGCAGATATAAAAATGTTAAAGTACACTGAAATATGTGGCTTGGTCTTTAATCATCCTGTTTCACACATGTTGTGTTTAATTTACTTTAATGTCAGCCAACCCTTGAAATCTTGAGTGCCTTACATTCATTGATATTACTGCAGCAGGAAAGTTAACTGAACTGCGTGGGAACTAGACTGACCTGTAAAAAGGTGGTGCTGATTAATTGATTTTCAGTTTGCCAGTGGTTTTATTGTAGACTTTGTAAAAATAAATCAGTCAGGCAGCTGGAGCTCATCCATAAACCCTGCTACGAGCAAATGGCATAGGTAAGGACAGACTGCCTGTTTGGAAACGGACAGGTGGTAAAATCTTGGTTTGGGTCCACAAAGCTCTGAATGGTCCTTGACCTAAATACATGTCAGAGTTTCAGGTCAGATGTGATCTATTTAAATCCCTCAGACCTGTTCACTCAGTGTTCCCGGGAGCAGCATCAAACAAAAGGAGGCAGCATTCAGTGTCTTCTCCACAAATGTACAGTAAATGTTGGCGCCTTTAAATCCAGACTAAAAACATATAACTGATCATTACAGGCTTCCCATAAAGCCCCACACGTAGTTTATCAATTCATTTTTAGCATGTTGTAGTTATCTATTTTAAAGCAGCACTGCTGTTCGGTTTCTTTCTCTGTGATGCTTACATTTTTCTTTTGCATTTTATGTACCGTTTTAATACCAGTACATCCTTTGAACTTACTTGTGTATAGACAGTGCTATATATATCCACCTATCTTGCCTTTTGTTGATAATAAGACATCAATATGTAAAGAAAAAAATGGCTGAATTTGCTAAAAGAATATGAACATTTCTGATCTGATCATTGTGATTCCAAGTATCTCAGATACCAGCTTGAAAGGATTGGTTGGCATCTGCATGCGGCAAACCCAAAACACCTCAGATGTTCTTTTTCACCAGTTAAAATCTTTATGCAATCCAGATCTAATCAATGTGGGTTTCTTTTATTTAAGCTGTCTCTGTGGAAAAAAGAAAAGTGGAAACCTTTTCATTGTCTTGTGTATGACTTCAAATAATAATATAGGATTAAAGCAACCTTTTGCTCTTTAGCTCCCCCTACAGTTATTAGACGTGATAGCACACCTGATTTTACTCCCATGCAAATAAATCTGTTGTTAAATAAAGCCGCAGTTAAGAGAAAGGATGTACCCACATATAATACAAAAAGTGAAAAACTAAAAATAAAAAATAGGAGCACAACTTTCTCTTTGCAAATGATGGGTTTACAGTTTCTGAATCTGGGATTGCGTGAAATATGAGTAAGTGCACAACAGTCTTGATTGTGGCATCAACTCTCTTGGCTAGTTTAAGTAGCACATCATTTTAGTGAGACGTCGAGGTTGTTGGAAATGTACACAATAAGTACTAATTTGC
The DNA here is from genome assembly GCA_903067075.1 of Micropoecilia bifurca. NCBI lineage: Eukaryota > Metazoa > Chordata > Actinopteri > Cyprinodontiformes > Poeciliidae > Micropoecilia > Micropoecilia bifurca. Next base: position 24,060 of record CAEGAF010084661.1, on the reverse strand, counting down.
CCCAAGAAAAATCAAGCACATAACACATTATGCCAGTTCACACAGTCTGCATTAGCTGAGCTGCATTAAAACTGTTATCCAATAAACATTATTCCGTTGTGGTAACAAAAACAGCGTAATGGACGCAAAATTGTTTCCAGTGCAACTGCAACATATCCAATGCTCTTTATCATGCGCAGAAACCAGGAAGTAGAGCAACCATGTTTTAAAGTGGGACATATTTACCTCTCAGTCCATTAGAATAAAGCCTACCACCCCCACTACACAGATCTTGTGGCTCAAGAACAATGCCACCGTTCTTCCACTATTGTTCCACAGAGGAGTCTCAATCATTATAGCCGCTTCACTTAGGCGCTTTTCTGAGGAGCACAATAGTGGCTTATTTGTGTCATTTACTTTGTGTCCTGATATAGACTAGATCTGTCATGGTGAAAAATTGGAAGAATGTGAAAGAAGGAAAAAGTGGATGTTAGCAGATGAGTGTGTTTTTTTCTAACTTAGACAAAAGCAGTGTTTCTTATCGTAAAGATTAGTAAGAAAGTAACTAATATGTCGCTGCTACGTAGTACGGTAAATGCAAATGCAGTATAAGGCACGTCACAGTCAGCACTCCATCCACCTTGTGAAAAGCATCCTGACATAATGAGGTGGAGATGCTTTTCTTTAGCATGAACAAGGAGGCCGATCAGAGCTTATGGTAAGATGGATAGAGCTAAATACAGGCTAATCCTTGTAAGAAAACCTGTTAGAGGCCAGGAAACAATTAAAAACTGGAAAGAACACATTCTAGCAGGACTGCATAGGTAGAGCCAGAGTTTCAAAGGAATAGTAACTGATCGAAGCATATTTATGTACTAGAACGGCACAGAAGAAGTTCAGATCAAAGAGAAAGTCTGCTGGAAGACCAGAAAGTTATTCTCAAAATGTAATCTGATTGAGTTTGAGATGTCTTGCAGAAGAACAAGGACAGGAGCAAATCAGTAGTTCTGAAAAGATAGTCGATACAACCACAAAATGCTTTCAGATGTAACTACAAAAAAAGCTTATGCTAAAAAGAACTGACTCAGAAAAAAAATATTGTAATTCAAACTGCTACGCTCCTCATCTCCTTGGTGTACATCGGTGTACCAGGATCTCATGGTACAAGATCTCGCAATATTGAAGCATTGCAATATTTCTCTTTGAGATGGCTGCCCTCTTGAAAACACCAGACACTGGCAGTCATCATGGCACCATCCAAAGATGTTGGACTAAAGAATGCCCTGACTCTTAAATCATTTGTTTGGCAGCATTTTGGGTTTCCAGTACAACCAAGACACAAACAATATGCAAGAAGTGCAAGCTTTTCAGATGCTGAAGGAAGCAGATTGCATTCCTATAGGACTGATAGCCACGTTGAGCTACATCACAATCACATCACACCCTATTAGTAGCAACTGGGGAATAGTAATTGTTGTATTGCAGATCATCCAAAAAAGAAAGACGTCATTTGAGTTTTCTGCAAAATCTATAAAAATGCAGACGAAGGCCTTTCGCACCATAGACTTGATCTGTGAAGTTTAGTTGAAAATAATATTACAATCTTACGTCGTTGTGTCTCATCTCGTCTTGTAAGTTTTGGGCAATCTATAACAGGTGTTACAAATACTTCTTTTTTTGGTGCAGTTTTCTTCCCTCATAGGACCATTTCTGCCTATCGAGTTGTCGGTACGCGTGAAGTGGAGGAGTGGCTCGAATGCGGCCCGTGTTTCCAGTTAACTACCGAAGCAGATGTACTGTAACGACGGGTTAATGTGAGTCGGCTGCTGTGATGCAACAGCTCGCTCTGTGATGCAGCCCCAACTGTTGGACATGCGATATGGCTGCCTTGTGATCCATGGTTTCCCCTTCGGGTTGCGTCTGTCATGCTGCTTCTCCTGAGAAGTGCTGTGGCCATGTTTTTTTTTGTTGTTTTTTTTGTGAAGCAGCACCTTATATTGTGATATTGAAGAGGGCCATTTGGCACGCTGGTGAAACCTGGCACACCAGAGCAGCTCTGGGGGAAAGTTTTCCTGACCGGATTTGGAAGCAGCCATCAATACGTGTACGTGAACAGTACGCGTACAGTAAGGAGATTACACCTAATCCACTTAGGAGTTAGGATATTAGCCTGGAGTAATATATAGGCAATAGTAATACAGTACAGGCCACAACAGGACACCCTAATGCGATAAGGTCACATATTATGAGTTCAATCAGGAGCTTTTGATGTCAGTTAGCATCTAAACTGAGATGTTTGTAATTAAAGTACAGCAACATGAGTGTGATATATGCTTTGCTAACTGTTTATGAAAGTTCTGCACAGTTCCTTGTAATACGCGTGCATGAACTGGAGGTTCATTATGGAAAGCCACCAGTGAAGTTTAATATACACTCACACACACACAGGCTTCAGATTACTGACTATTGGGGTCATGCTAAAATTAGAGATCTGCACCAAATATATTTAAGCATTAACCTGAACCCTGCCTCCTTCTGACAAGTTAATAACCTAAACATGGCATGTCACTCTTTTCTTTGTGTTTTTGACATACAATTTGAGGCCTCAGTGACGTGAAAATAATCACGTTAATGATTTAACTGGTCAGAAAAGGGGCCGGTTTCACCGGAAACCTGCTGGGAATGTCTTAAAATCACCATTTAGCGGCCCCCCCACCTTCAGACCTCTCTGAAATATCTCCGGCTCCAGGATACCGCGTTTTCTGAGCCACATGTTAGCAGCAATTAGCCCCAACCAATTAACGCCGGTTTGTGAACGATAAAGCAATAAGACGTTGCTCAGCGGTGGGGGTCTTCTCACTGTCTCAATTACAGAGTTTCAAAACCAGCTTTTATGGATAACTCTTGTATCCTAAGAGTTGCTGTAATCCAGATGTTGTCCTTAAGGGTTATATCAGCCAATACCGTTGAGTATATAAAGACTAAATGTCTTTAATTTCAAGCATTTAAGAGAAGAAACACAGTAAATCACATTAAGTCATGAACCAATCAGGTTCAAACTGGAGCTCTTTTTCCTGACGCCATCATAATATGATTTTCTGCAGCTCAGTCTTGCAAGTCTAGTCAACTTTTTAATGGTTTTTATTTAATTTTATTTGCAATAGAATTGGTCATGACCATCTCTGATCATTTTTACACTTAATTTAATTTAATTTAATTTAATATTACATTATTCTGAGGATTCTTAATCATTAAATATTGAATGACATGAAAAATAAATAACAACAAAAATATTTAAGGCTTTGCCCATTAGACTGGCCCATTTGGTAGCCATAATGTGGATGTTATTATTTTTTTATAGGCAATACCGCAGAAATGGTGGAAAACAAATAAAGAATAATATAGAGACACAAATCTCTATTAATTCAGTTGGATTTTTTTTCACACACTGCATGATGTAGAATGAAATTATATTCCACTTTAACAATGATAAAGGGATTTTTAAAATTTGCTTTAGATGCACAAAAACTACCATTACATCATACCAAAAGTTGGCACATACACATTTCCATCTAATGCGTGTTGTTTGCTTTAATAACTCATCCAAATTTCAATAACATGCTTTATTTTTATGGTCTTCTCTGTAAACCCAACCACAGTCCCTTTCCTTTTATACACAGTATAAATTCCCCCCTCCCCTCCTACAAAGAAAATTACCTCAATAATCTTACAGCCTCGGGCAGCGTAATGCTGGGTTTTAAGTTACAGTGAAATATCATATCCAATGAGAGCAACGTGTGAGGCATCAAATTTTGGTTTATTATGGGAAAAGTCAAAGATTCCCTTCGGCAGCCTGTTTATTGTCCTGAGAAGCTGCTGCCAGTAAAGTGTCCTGGTCAAAGTTTGTTGTGGTCCGTCAGAGGGGGGTAAAAGTGTCCCGTGTTTTCCCTGTGGGACAGAGATGAGTGAGTCACTTACGAACAAAACACTAGAAGGAGGTTAGGGTTGACGCACTAGAAGGATCAACTTTGGCTGAATGACTTTGGCTGAAACGCATGTCCTAGTGATGTGGCAGCATTACTGTGGAACTGTAGCGATAGCAGATGCTTGAAAACAAATACACAGTCGAAGGTTTAGACTTACAATTGAAATGAACTGATTATTTCTAAACCCTGATTTTTGCATTTTTTTTAATGGTTGATGGCTAAACCAGATCAACAAAAGAAGTACATAATTGTAAAGTGAAAAGAAGATGAAACAAGATACATTTTTTAACTATATGAAAAGTGTGACATTTATTGTCACCATATGAGTGAGTATTACCTTTCACGACAATTACTTCACCAAATACATTTCCTTAAATTTCTTTCTTTGATGTAGACTGGAAATGTTTACATGGTCGTTTCCATTACACATGTTTTAATCTAATACACTTCCTTGTAGCTCTGTCTGTTTGTTTAGAGCTTTTGTCGTACTATATCGGATTTGTATTGAGATTAAATTACGCACAGTTTGAGGATGTATTAATTAATTATTCTCTGGAGGCATTTAGTTACTTTTTCATTCATATGAATCAAAATAATGGGAAGAGAGGGTAGAGGGTATAAATGCAATTTACACTTTGATTGCATTTGTACAATGTTTTGAAAGTTATTCGTCTCTTTCTTTCCAGTTTGCAATAGACTATTCTCTGTTGGACCTTAATGTAAAATTCCCATTTTACATTAATGGGAATTTTAATTCCCATTAATGGGAATTAATGGGAATTAATTTTACAACTGCAAACTGCAAAGAATGTGTAGAGAGTTTATTGGATGTGTAACTAATTTAAATGCTGTATATTTCTGTAGAATTGGGGGGAAACATAACAGTTGAGGTGAGTGACGTTTGCGATAGTCACTTCCAGAGTTAGCAGGAAAAAAAAACGTCTCTTGTCAGTACAGATGGAAACTTGCAGTTGAAGACCTCAGTTCTCAGGATATTCAGTTTTATTTTTGCAATACAATAGTCAGGATTGCACAATCTATTTTTACCTGGAGCTGCCGCTCCTTTTTGACTTTTGCCACTTTCTCAGCATGGTGATACTCATGCATATTCCTGAAATTCCTGCTATGTCAGTTTCTCCTGGCTCTTCCAGCTTAATTTACTGGAATACATTTCTCAGTTTCCCACTGTTGATCACTGGCAGAAATCTTAAAAGCTCCCTCCTTGGCTTCTGTTTGGCTTCTGCCCAAAACTGCTTTTTTTTTTCTTAACATTTATTGAGTTTGGAAAGCTCAATAGATTATTTAAAACTGCATCGCAGAACATTCCTGCTTTGTGATAGACACCTGGATGGTTATGTGTGTTTCTATCAAAATTCTACACTTCTTTAAATTCCCAGAGTTCATTATCCTTTTCTTGATTTACAATTGATGAAGAAAATTCACCCATCAGGCTTCAACGACTACAGACTTGTACCTGGATGGTCCCACGTCCTGAAGGTTATTTTCATAAAGTACTTTTCATCAAACAATCAGGCATCACAGGAGCATTCTGTAATTTACTGAGATGAACGTTTCCTCATCCAGACCTGGAAAATACCTAAATGAAATTTCAAACTTTTTTTTACACCACAGCAGGCTGCTCTTAGTGAAGCTTGTTGCTAAATTAAGATACAGGAAAGAATGTGGTCTTGCAGGGTGCATGGTAAAAAGAGATAAATGTTTATACAGTGCAGGGCTTTCTACTAAGGAGCTGGGGGTTTATTTATATTAAGCAGAAACAATCCCCTTTTTTTTGCTGTTAAAACCAAAAATAACGACAAAAAATAATCAGATAAAAAGTTATTTTAAAGGTTTAGATGAAAAAAAGATGAATAAACTTCATACATGTTGCAAATCAAGCTGTAATTTTTGCTAAGCAATAACACATGTTGGTCAGCTCGAGACGCTTGACGAGAGGATCGATGTTGGCTTCCATAAATGGCTTTAAAGGCTGTTTTACAATATAATAAACAAACAGTGAAGAAAGGCAGATAAGAAGTCAAACAGTAACTTGCAGGCATGCCAATGCGAAAGGGATTCAGTCAAAAGTCCCTTTCTGGACTTTGGGATTCCAAGAATCACGTTTCACTGTGAGAAACTGTCTTTTATCCACCTCCAACAAAGAAAAAAGCCCCTAATTCCCCAGCATCACTGTTCGTCTAATTACCGATATCATTTTGGAGAATAAATACTAATCTGAAATGTCATTCTTTTTCAAGTTGGTTCCCTTGCTTTCTTTCTTTCTTTTTTTCCCTTGAGTGATTTGGGGTTGATCAAGAGCTTGTGAGGTTCTGCCAGTATTTTTTTTTTCTTTTTTAAATTTAACACTGAGCCTTTGTGGATTCTCTAACAAGGCCGGGCCTCTCTTAATACAAGAACACGCAAATCCAGCTCATTTCTACCTGATCTGCAGTAAGTCCATAAGCTCACATCGCTTCCTCACAGCACTGCGCTCTCGCAGCCACTGGTAGAATCTCATCAGTATTCTTGGCACCAAATGACAACCGTGGTTCAAATTTAGAAAAAAAAAGAAGATCCAAATTGATTTCTCTTTCTTTCTACATACAAGCATAAGTAGATTTTTTTTAAATTTCATACTAGTCATTAGTTTAATTGCAGCACAACAGATTCTTCAATCTCGAAAATTGACCATTTGACTTAAAAAAAAAATATCCTAAAATGTACCATCACCAGAACAAAGAGTAATGGTGTCCAGTTGATCGATATCTACCTGCATCTGTACACATCTAAATGAATGCAGGGACATGCACAGAAACACTGTTGTGATCATGAATATGCCCAGTGAGTGGTAATGCTGTGGTAATGAGGGTAATCTGGACTACACCCATGTGAAGGTTGAGTGGGTGCAGCGGAGACAGGCAAACAAACTACAACTGGCCAGTGTGACCCCCTTGCAGCACAGCGGTTTCTTGGAAAACTGTTCCTACTTCCTCAGGGCTTTTGCATTTTGTCACTTTAGAAGCACAAACTTCATAAAATTGACCAGATTGTATGTGGCAGACAAACCCAAAGCCCCCGGGGTCGACACTTTCATTATGGTTACGGCTCTTAGCTGTTTGGAGTCTCTACTAATGTTGCGCATCTGAAAATGAAAATTGATGATTATACTTTTTTTATTTTTTATTTTTGCAAAACCTAAGGCCAAATGCCAATTTTCAAGTCAGAGATTCTCATATTTGACTCCATTCGTCTTCACTCCGACTCTGCAGAAGAAAGGCCTCCCCACAGCATGATGCTGCTAACATCATGCTTTACTGTGATGTTCTGTTTGATTTACAGTGCACAATTTAGTGTTATGCTTTCTCATCTGACTAGATTAAATCATGTTTGCCATGTTTTGTATCAAAACATGTAAGGGACACATATCTTTTTATTTATTTAATTTTTTTCTCCAACATCAGTGAAATCCCTCTTTCTCTTGGCCAGTTGTCTCATTCCTCTCTTGGTCATGATCCCCTCTGCACCACATATATCCTCTTTTCTGCTCCCCCTTCACCTCAATTAGTCTCTTCTGCACTCTGCTCCAGTGATCCCTCTTTAAACTGATTTTAGTCTTATTCCCTTTCCCTCCCTCTCTCTCTCTCTCTCTCTTTCTCTTTCCCGTTGCTTGCCACATGACTTAAGTAGAATATCTTTCCGGCGTCACAATCAGTCATAAAACGTGGGGCAAATATAGATTGGAGGCCTTAAAGATGTAGTACGTGTGAGTGTGCACATCCTGACCCGACGACACACCTCAGGGAGGGTTTTTTTGCAGACTTGTGATTTCTCTCGCTTTAGCGCTGCGGCATGTAGAGATTTACCTGCTTTTAAGCACGTCGCCTTTGCTGGCAGGGCTTCAGTCCCACCTGTCTCTATTATCCTGCTTTTCGTCTCTTTCGTTTCTCACAGTCACACCTGATCCCCTCCAGGGTCATTTTTGTACACTGTTTTTTTGTGTGTTTCTTTTTAAGACACAGAAAGAGCATGTGTCTGGATTTGTCAGGCCATTGCGCAAGAAACTATACCCTTGAATTGGACATTGTGACTTATGTCACATAATCACTTAAGTTAGCATACAGACATAACACGGGCAAGGTCAAGAGAATGAACACAAATAGTGACAGGAGTTCTAATCAAAATAACAAAAACAACGGCAACTATCTTAAACATTTACTCTGAATGGTATTGTATCAACCATAGGTCCAATCATTTTCTTATAGAGCTGGTTAATCGGACAGGAGAGAAATTTGGACATATTCCCCACCAGCAACACAGCCCAGGTCAGGAAAAAAACAATACGGATGACAAAAAGTGAGATTACAAATTAAAACCTCACCAAGACAGAACAAAGGAGTCTGTCAAGCCTGCTCTGACTAACAGTGGATTTTGGGTACCTTTAATAGGTACAGGGCTGGATTGAACTGAATGTGTGAATCTTTGATTGTTATGCAGTACAGCAAGGATTCTGGGGAGCCCGACACAGACGGCCTTTCCATTTGTCCTTTCTTAAGGAAACGGGGTAGGACAGCTTTGATGCCTATACGTTCTGAGTCAGAAAAGTAACACTTAGTCTCGAACATCAAGGACCTCTTCCCTGCTATTTTACGACTCCAGAGGTCTATGTAAGAACAACTGACTAAGCACATTAATTTTTCATGATACGTTCCAATGCCAAAAGGCAAATACAGTTCCCACCATGTGTTTGGGGGTCTGCCTTAAGGTCTTTTTCCAATTGGATATGGCCTGAAAACATCTCCTGGAAGGTGTCATAGCACCTCAACTCAACCGTACCCAGTGGTGTGAATTCACACGAAGCTCACTGCAGATGACAGAGTTCCTTGCCCCATCTCCAAGATGGAATCCAGCCAGCCAGCAGAGGAATTAATTTCATCCACTTGCAGATATTTTGATCTTGCCAAAAGAACAGGGATTTCTTGGTGACAAGAGGGAAGTTTTTATTGGCAGACGTCACATGCTTCCTGTGCATTGGACTTGAAGACTAGATTCTGAAAAGAAAGTAAGCTTCCTCTTTCTTATTTATTTATATTCTGTCATACTGATTGCTTACATCACTCTTAGGAACATAAGAATTTATAAAAATCCCTTATTGTTATATATGCATTATTATTATTTAGCACCTTGGATGGAGTAACTAAGCATGTTTCCCTTGGGGATCAATACAGTATATTCTATTCTATTCTAGTGTAACACCTGGCAACATCTTCTATCCAGTTCTGCTGTCCCCTCTCCAACCCAGTTTCAATCACAACTACCGTCCATTAACAGGTTTATCTCGCTTTTCTTACGATTTGCCCTCAGGCTGCAGCTGCTCTGAGCAACAGCTAACGAAGGACGTTCAGACTGGATTTCCCCCAAACGCACCTTGGAAGGTGAGAAACTCCTCCCAAGGTGACAGTCGAAACTCTTCCACACTGGATCTTCTCCCAGCCTTCTCTAATACGCCCTGTACATTGTTTAGTTTCCATTTGGGATCAATTAAGTATTTTCACATTGAATTTGAAATACCAGTCACAGTTTGGTTTTCTGGGTGTGTCCCCTCCCAACCTCTGGGTCCAACTCACCACCAGGTGGTTGTCATTTCGCAGTTCAGCCGCAGTTCAATAAGGAAAGAGTTTCAAGATAAAACAGTAGGTGAACTAACATACTGTGAAACTAAATAAATGGAAATTAAAAGTCCAGAACGGCTGTAAAACTAATACTCACGAAACATTGAATTTACTAAATACCATAATAAATACTGTGATAAAACAAATGGTATTCTCATGCAGCTGGAACGAGCTCTGCTATGCCTTTTCCTCGCCATGGCGATGTGAGGGTTATATAAACAAGGAAATGCAAAAATGTATTGATAATTGACATGACACATTTTAATGAAAAAGACAACAAATAAGGGATGCAGTGTGACGTGTTTTGTTGCCACTCCTGTCTCATTGTTGTACACATTAAGGCTAACCAATCAGAGGGTTCTCTCTCTCTGTCTCTGTCTCTGTCTCTCTCTCTCTCTCTCTCTCTCTCTCTCTCTCTCTCTCTCTCTCTCTCTCTCTCTCTCTCTCTNTCTCTCTGTCTCTCTCTCTCTCTCTCTCTCTCTCTCTCTCTCTCTCTCTCTCTCTCTCTCTCTCTCTCTCTCTCTCTGTAGGACTAAACCTTTGCCAACGAAGCATTTTAAATTGTTTAAAGATTTAAAGACAAAGTAATTTTCTGTCTCCAGTGGTCGTTGGACAAGAGGCGAGGTACACGTTTCACGCTAATTCATATAGTTCATCAATCAAACAAGACAGGTCATGCTACATTCTAGTTTCTTGGTAAATCACTGATCACATGGTTTGTGACATTCTCTGAGGTGTTTTACGCAGGGCCCCTCAATTACATACAAGGATCACAGGGTGTTCTTTATATTAAGGCATGCACATAAAGAGCATGAGAAAAAGAGAGAGAGAAGAGAGGAGATTTTGCATTGGGAGCATTAACTTGAAGCAGAAACTAATCCAGGAGAAAACGGCAATAAACGCGTGTAAGAAGAGGGGGGAGAAAATACTGCCAAAGATTCCAAAACCTTCACCTAATCTACGGTCACAGGGGTCAGATTTGGTGCAGGCGCCTAAAGATCAGCAGCCGCTCAAGTGTTAATTCGCAAGCGATTTGCTATAACTGCCCTTTGTCTAGCAATTGTTGGATCAAGTGAAGTCAGGAGACGTGTTGATGTTTCATTCGAAGCAGACAAGTTTGCTCGTGCTCTTTTGTTTTTTTAATAAAAGGTTTCGGTTAAGTGGGTAGCAGACAAAATAGAAAGCGAGAAAGAGATCCCATCTTTTATAAGACAGAATTATGAAAGACCTGTTTTAGAAATATTTCATTTCCATTCAATAGGTTTGAATTCCCGACAAAAGGTCTTCCTGGAAAATCTCTGGCGATTCAAATAGGCAGTCAAACCAGGAGTATCATCTGGTTTAGCACACTTGAATGAGCAGATATGAATGTGTCTGAAGGGGGACGATTCGACCGCACTAATCCGGTAGCTGTGAGAAACGCTGGCAGATGATCAACCGCACATTTTGAATGTTCCAGAGTTGTCACTCAAGCTCCGTTTGATGTTGAATAACTTCAGCGAGTGTTGCAAATGAGACACGATGTTGCGTCAGGCAGCGTGAAAAGAAGGAAATGGAATCTTGTTAGCTAGTTTACGTCATTCATTAATGAGAAGTAAGGCTCAGAGCAATCTAAAGCATTACAGAACAGCACAAGGAAATATTTTTACTTTGTCAGAGTTAATCCTCCGGGAAATAATCATTATCCAACAACCACAACCTGTTACATCACTTCTGCAACTGCAGCAACATGGTTGATTTATCAAACATTTCTGTTTTGACTGCAGCGACAAAGGTTATGGCTTAAGCCCAGAAGAGAAAGTGAACTTGTTTTTTGTTTGTTCTCTTTAAGAAGCCAGTGATTTATTTAAAACCTTTTGTCGTGGTTTGCGTGTCCTCTGGGATGAGAATCTACTGTAGGTTTTTGCTAAATTACAACAAAATGATGTGCTAAAATATGCTACTTATAAAATAGTTTCATATGTTGTTTTAATAAGGCCCAAATTGACAAGAGTGTCAATGAATGGTTTATACAGTACTTGCAGCTTTGACTATTTTTTATATGCCTTGCAGCTATAATAGAGACAAAACCTGGGACTACTGTGTTATCTCATCTATAAATTTCAAATTTGATTAAATGTTCTTGTTCCATTTCTGACAGAACAGAATATTGACATGATTCGATTGTTGTAGTGCAGTAGTGATTAGGATTAGGAGTCAGATGTTTGAAAATGTTTTAAAATCCTTGTTGTTAAATGCTAATCTTCTATGGGTCTGAACAATGTGAACCTAGAAGCAGAATATTAAACTTAAGTTAACGCAAATTAAGTAAAGTTCTTTTTAAGCACATTTCAGCAACAAGGCAATTCAAACTGATTTAAACCATGAAAACATAATACAGTAGCTAATTGTGAAACAAGCAATAGGCTATAGATTTAGTCAAATGCCATCTTCAAAATCATAAAGATAATTTCAGAGTTCCAGTTAATATTAATTAAAGACAACTTTAAACAGGTGAGTTTTTAGCCTTGATTTAAATGAACTTGGTGTTTGTTGTTCTGGAAGTTTGTTCCAGATTAAAGTTGCTTTTCAACATAAAAACAAAACGTGGTTTGGTTCTGGTTCTGGAGATGCAGGGTAGAATTTCCCTCAAAAAAGCTCCGCTTTTCTCAGCTCTTTATGAGTTACAGTTTTCTAGACTCACTGGACATTTTTTTAGGTACACCTTAGGTACACTGGGTTGGATCTCCTTCCACCTTCAGAACTCCTTTAAATCATTGTAGTATAGATTCAACCAGGTATTTTGGTCCATGTTGTCAGAACTGCATCAAATAGTTAATGGGAAATTTTCAGCTGCACATCCATGAGGTTGTTTTCTCATTCCCCTATATTGCAAGATCTTTGGTTGTTTAGGTTTTTTTTCTGGGCTTTTTTGTTAATTTTTTATCTGTTTTGCTTTAGCTGTTCTTTATTTTGATTGGATCAGTCTTGTGTCTTGTTATACTGTAATTCATCCTTAATTTATTTAGATCTGTTTTATTATTCCTTTCTTGTGCTTTAGTCATTTTTGCAATGATTAGATTTACTTCCCAGTTCTTGATAATCTCTCTTTTCCTCTCCCTCAGCCTGCCTTCTGCTCTCCCCTCACAGCTGCAGGCCCAATTTTTAAGCACCTCTCCTTCAAGTTCTCGTTTTATCAGTTTTCATAAAATTATTCTCCTTCACTCACTGCCTTCTCAGCATTTTGGATCCTACTTCCGTCTTCACTACCACACTTCATGGCACCACAACCCCCAGTCAGACTGTGAGCTGCTGTTTATGGAAGCTTCTGGAGTGCATTGGAATTCTGCATAGGATTATTTGAGCTTTGTAACATGGTGAATTATTCTGCTCAAAGTAGCCAATGGATAATGGATACAATTTGGTCATAAAGCGATGGAGACAGTTAATAGAAACAGATGACACAGTTGGTGCTGAGGGCCCCAAATGCCCAAAACATATCATCCACACCGTTGCACCACCAACAATCTCGAGCATTGGTACAAGGCTGAATGAATCGATTCTTTCACGATTGATCCATGTATTTGTTGCAGGTTAAATCAACGCACGCTGAGACGATGTTTTCCCAATTGTTGCCTTGAAAACCTGTTTTTATAGAATTTCGCTGAGCCAGCAGTGAGTCAGGACGTCAGTTTCCTCTTGTTAGCGTCCGGCAGTGACATCCGTTGTGGTCTTTTGCTGCTGTAGCACATCTGCTTGAAGGTTCGAAGTGTTGTGGGGATGAGGGGGTGTTGTGCTGGTTAGTTATCTGAGCTACTGCCAGTTGTTTTGTGCTCCAATACAAATTTTCTTTACAGATGTGACAAGACAAGGCCTCTCCTTCCACACAAGTGTCCCTCTCTGGATGTTTTCACTTTTTCAAGGCATTCTCTGTATGAGCGAAGACTGAATGTAAAAATTCAAGTAGACCAGTGGTTTTTGAAACCGTCAGACCAGCCTTTCTGGCACTAACAACAATGCCACAGTCAGAGTTGCTTTAATACCCTTTCTTCTCCATTCTGATGCTTGGCTTGAGTTGTCTTCAGCATGTCCAGATGCCTAGATGCATGGATTTACTCTTTCGGTTGCTATTTGAGATAAAATGCAACCGAACCAACCAACAAAGTGGTGTAAAATGATCTAAAAACTGTCTTTTTTTCTCTAAATTGCACTACATAATAATTTGTTGTATTTGATTCAACCGATTAAATTACTGAACACTTTGTGAAAGTGCGTGTTTATTCATAGGGCTGAACGCCTGTCGGTCATTGAAAGGGTGAAGGAATCTATTTTCTCTGGTTCGCCGTCTTCCGTGTTACATTTGTGACAGAGAATCCAAGTATTTGCGTAAGTAGCAGTTTATGAAAATAAAATCCTCAAACTGTTGTCTAATTAACTCTCATGAAAACACAGCATTCACAACACTGCAACCTTTTCCTTATTTTATATAAAAACAATATGATTTGAAAATAAATATGCTTTACGGTTTTACATAGGCACAGAAAAAAAAACATGTTAAGTGTAGAAGACACAAAAATATCTTATAATAGAGGCTCTAAGACTGATGGCGGTCAGAATGGAGATCCAATTTTTTTTAAATTTGTGGTTGTGCTATAGTAGTGTGTACTTAGCTGCTAGCAGTAGTTTATTGTAGTAGAGTAATTCCATTTTGCACAATGAACAAAACACAAACTTGTTACTTTCTTAAATACAATTTAGTAACTCTTGCGGGCAGGTGAACACTTTCATTCGACCACACATTCATACCAGACACACTCATCAAAGTTAAAACTCTACATGGCACTTGCCCCCTTAGATGACAAGGGCTTGAAATAGAGATGTCATTGGTAAGGCAGTACAAATAATCCATTTAGGGAATGTTAACATATCATTTTTGATTTTTTTTAAAAAACTGGTTTTATAGAAAAGCACAGAGAGCCTCCATGCTGAGCATAACCATCAGTGACCTTACACATATGGAAAAAAAGACAGCTACAAGTACATAACACAGCATACATAAATAGACCAAATTAAATATGTGTACACGACTGAATACTGAAAAATACTCTATAACATTATAAATTATCTAGAATGGACGATGGCATAAAGGGATATTGACTATGTACAAGGACAGAGACGATGTATAATCAATGAATTTGTAGTGTTCCATAAAGAAAACAACTTTGACAATCTCCTCTTTGAAGAGGAAACAAAAAAAATAATTTAAAAAGCACTCAAAGGATTTCTCAGTACATTGTGTCAGGCACAGTTTTCAAATGGAATCAAACTACAGTATATAGGATATTTTCAGTGGTTTTCTTGTAGCACATCGCAAAACATTAAATGCTATATCAACGACCAGTATCCCTTTGAAAGTATATGGCACCGTCATTCTAGAGTCCCGTCCGAGTGCAGCGTCATCAGCGCGAGAGTCCACAGGAGTCCTGCAAATGTCCTCAGAGGGAAGTGTTCTCGAGCAGGGACAGTTTTCCATCCGCTGTCCCGTTTGTCGTGTCCGTTTTCCCCAAGCGTGTCAGCCGACCAAAGTCCAACCATCATCTCAGAAAGCAAAGCACACCCACGTCTTCTTCAGTCTCACCCGCCGTTTTAGAAGTTAAATATATCTAGAGGTTTTGCTTGTTATGACTGACGTACAACCACAGTAGACTCGTATCCAGTGAAGTAATCTCGCACAACAAATTGACAATAAGACCACATCTGCGTCGAAAGCCTGTTAGAAATGCAAAACCACATGACGGCTACTTTGCTTTTTAGTCAAATGATGGGTTTAGTTATTTGTTTCTGTAGCAGCATAACAAATCTGTACTTTTTTTCTCTTTTAATGTGATCTATATACACACAGATATACAGAGGGAGGAAACTTCAGTCTTTCTCTTTGTTCTGTCAGTCCGGGGGGGAATGCTTTCCAAAGAAAAGAGCTTAGGGTATAAAGGTCAAAGTGCTGTGCTGTGAAATATCTTTAAAATGTTCCTTCATCTTGTACATCTGGTGCTGGCACCTCTCTCATCTTCTCGGCTTGTCACATCTAAACAGGAAGAGACAACAAAAGATAAAAAAAGGACATCAGTTAAACAGTTAAGAGCAAAGGGAAGATAGCCGGAGAATAACAACAAAAAGACAAGTGCCTTTACAACAGGAATTCAGAAAGTGAAAAGTTAGTGATGCCTCAAGCTGGCATCACCTGGTTCTACTAAATGTCTCACAGCTGTGACAACTTATTTGGCCACTTGGAGCAGCTATTGTTTGGTTTTAAGCAGTGATTTAGCATTTGGTCGTTGTCTTCAAAAATGTCCCAGGACCATTGCCATATTTGAAAAAAATGGCAATGTTTTTTTACACCAACATGGTGATATAAATTTTCTTCATGGTGACGAAATGGCTAATAAGAAAAAAAATATTTACCACTGGAGGTGATAAGTCAAAAAAGAATCTTACCAACCAGAACAGAAATTAAAGCTAGTCAACACGCTAACAGCAGCTTGTCAATCACAAATAAACTCCTTATCAATCTAAATCTACAAACCATAATTGACCAACTGAATATAATGCAATGCCAACAATGTCAAATGAACGAATTCCCTAAGGCACAAGGAATTTGTTTCCACGCAAGCCGGCAAAGTGAGATTTAATTTCAACTAGATCTCTCGAGTTTCTAGGGTGACGCTTTAGTACCAAATTCAGTCTATTGCAAACAAGTTTAATATACCATGAGCAGATCTAATTTCTTGTGTGCTTTTTCCAAACACTCCATGTGACTACGATGTCATTCTTTCCAGGAGTACAAGCTCATACGGATTTCAGGCACTAAAGGAAACAGCTTTTGTTTCCTCATAGAAAACTTTTAACTCTTTATCACTATTTCTAGCACACATCCCAACGTTAGACCGCAGTTTTTCATGGTCAGAATTTGCCACTAACCAGTAATATGTTTTAAGGTTTGTAGCTACACCAGTCAAAAATATTACTCTTTTTAAGGCAGAAAACTTATAAAGATGATACAAGAAATGTGTAGATGTAGAAAAAGGAAATGACATGCAACACAGGTACAATGCTCCACTGCTTTGTTAAGTCTAACCCCTTGTTAACACCAGGCGCAGTTGCAACGCATTTCTGATGTCAGTGTCGGTTGCATCCTCTCTGGTCTACGTCTCTGTTTTGACCAAAACTTTCCGAGGGGTTGCTGAGTCTTTGGAGGCCGCTGTGCGCTGGACGACTTGAACAAGAAGCCGGACTTGGAAACACCATTTCGACTAAAATAAACATTTCTTCCACACTGGGACATCCACTATGTTGGTGGAATCAGCTGAGAATTTCTTTCATGGATGAAGAGAGATTAAGCAGTTGGGGGGCACCTCCCTCTGCCGACATGTGAATGTGGGCCCCATAATGTATTTTGCTCAGGCTGGAACGAAGTGGGACCGGACAAACAATGAGCTTCTTGTATGAGACCCTCTTGGCTCTACTAAATGCAAACGTATCTGCAAAACCATTTGGGAACCCTACATGGGTCTTAGCTGGATCTCAGTTTAAATTGTGCAACACGTCCATATTGGTTCTCCCTTTGTAAGAAGAGTTGCCATGCAAAAAAACCCCCAAAAACTATACAGATCATCAACAGGTTCATTATGCAACATGTGGACAATCCCATCTATTTTTCTGACTGGATCTTGCATGACAGCATTGACAATGCCATAGATCATGGGCTGTTAAAATTCCCTGCAGGAGTTTCAGAAGGAGAAAGCAAAGGGAAAGTTTTTTTCATAACCTCCAGATAGTCGTATACCACAGAAGCGTGATATTTAGCTTGAATTCATTCGACGTGCTCAGTCTAACAGCTGCTACGCTCTCTTTTTCTGGCCATGATGTTAAACCGCAAGATGAATCGCACAAATTACCCAGAATACAATGCAACTGCGTCCGATTGAAACAAGGGGGTAACAAGCCAACTACAGTAGCTGCTACAAGTTTCACAGCTGAATGTTTAGTTAGTTGTGTTATTTTAAAAAAAAAAGCCATCTACGTGTTCTAGTTCCGTTAAAGACAAGCAGCGCTTACTTGCAGGTCTTCTCGTTGAGCTCTAGCTGGCGTTCTTTACAGTATTCAACTGTGTGTTTGCAGGAGCACCGGCAGGTTGAAGGGTCCTGCACAAACAAACGCTTTTTCCTCTCTGCGCAGTTATCACAACATGGCTCACAGACACTGGACAGACAGAGACAAAGACAGAGATGGGGAGGAAGAGGGAGAGGCAGATTATAACAGGATACTATTACCACCTGTGACAGGTCGCCCTAAGGTCAACCCATTTTTTTTTAATGCCCCAGTTGCTCCTCCAAGCCACTGCCAGGAATCCCTGCATGTGACACTTTTGGCAGCATTGCACACAGGTTCCCACAGAGCAAGCAAAAGGAAAAATAAAAGAAAAATCAAGCTTTAAAAATGAAACCTCATCTCCCATCCCTTCCACATTGATTGAACCACTCACAAAAAAGTTGGGTTAGACATGCAGTGAGCGAAGCTCTAGACCACTTCATGCACAGCAGAATGACACGTAACAGCACTGAGCTGCAGGTAAATGACAGCGCACTTCTCGCTCTCGCTCGTCTGATAAAGAATACTCAAGGGTCTGTTTTGTGCACCATTAAGAACGTTTCAATTTTATTGAGTAAAACTGAAAACTGCGATTCTCACAGATAGACATGAGATTCAAAAACAGAAGCGGAAAAGGTTTTAAATTACATTTCGGAATAAGGCTCAGAAATTCCACTGACATCAGTGTACAAATAACAACCGAACATACAGACAGAATATGTTCACAATATCTGCACTGGAGAAACATGAGGTCATCTTTATGTTAGTTTTTGAAAAAAACAAAAACATTTGAATTACTTGAACGGTCTCAGACACAAAAGTAGGCAACAAGGAAACAAACAAAAACTGTACTTGCCAAACAAATCAAAGGAAAAACAAAAAAACGAAAAGAAATAAAGGCAATAGATAGCAATCATTCATATCTTCACATTACATAAAAATGTACCAGCATTAAGCTCAGGACAACAAAAACAGTTTTTTAAGATGAAAAGAACAGAGAGAGGCAGGGAGACATAGCAAAGAGACACAGACTCAACACTGAAGACAGGACCATGATTACAATCTCCCTGATCCCAGTACAGATAACAGAATAGTATGAGGCAGTCTAAAGCCATGCTGGTGGATCTGTGATCTGCTGTAGGAAAAGGTCTGTCCTTCATCTAGCAGCTCATTTCAAATCAGCTGATTACAGATTTCTTAAGCATCCCTATCCATCCTTTAAGCCAACTAGGTGTTTGATCCTCCGGTTTCTGCTGCTGAATCTGATCCCAATCATTGGTCCAGTCTTTGTCATAAAGGTGTGAAGTGGTGGGGAGGCCATACTTGCAAATATCTCTGCACAAATTAGTTGGTGTTTTTGGAGATGGTGACCTGGGTTATATGGCTTATTTTTACAGGTCGGAAATGAGAAACCCTTCCCTGTGTGTCACTGTTTTTTGCAAGAACACATTAGCAGCAATATCCGGCAGACAGGCCAGCTCAGACACATGTGCTCTCAGAATTATGAAAAGCATGACTGACGAGACAAAGTTAGGACAGTACACGGAAGCGACATGCTAACTGATATGGCCGATGGATAAATTAAATGGCACAAAATTAAAAAGGGCAAAAGAGCTCCTCCCAAATTAGCTTAATTATGAGAAGCGCAACACTCAGGTGCAGGTAGGTGGAGAAGGCGGAGCTGACATACGCATCGTGAATTGTTTTGTCACGGTTTTTCTTTCGCTTTCTCTTTAGGCCTTTGCCTTTGCCTGTCCGGGGTTTTCTGCAAGAGAAAAAGGACAACAACCCAAAGAAATGCCTGAGAGACTGGCGATAAAGATGAACTAGTATGCTGACATCTTAAACTGATGATAATTATAGCCAACATTGATATGTTTTGAATGATGGTGAAAGAAAAATGATTCCATTTGAATGAGAAATTCCTGCTTGTATTAATAAGAGGAAAGGCATATCCCAGTGTGGATAACGTACTTTCCTTGAAATTGGTAAAACAAGAGACACACCCAGATCTAGCTGCATCCCGCTGTTTTTTTTACATATAATGTGTTATCTGTGAGAAAATCATTTCATTGTCCAGCTTGGCTTCAAAGGCCATTTTTCCCCCCGGGATGATTGGTCTTATAAAATGGTACAATGACTCTGGAGAGAGTGAAACCAATTAACGGTTGTGAGGCTTCGCCGTGGGCGGAAATTTACCGGATGAATCAAGGACAAAAGGCTTGGACTTCACCAAAACGGCATCTTTCAACATTATCTGGGTCAACTCTTTAGGGCCGATTCAACTTGTTTCAGAATGGGGCACAATGAGAACAAACAGAAGTGTGCTTATCAAGCGTACACAAGGGGCTGGATGCATAAACGATGCGTGGGGACAACAATCATGAGTGCGCTTTTCTTCCCAACGTACTAAAACTTGTAAAGGGAGATTGTGAATGTTAAAATCTTCCCAACATATTGATTACACCGCGTGTTTTTAAATTTGACCAAGTGAAAAGAAGTTTTTCTCTTTCCTCTTGGCGTCTTAGCTTCAAATTCACTGGCTTTGTGCTTTGTCTTTGCAGTTGTGTTCATTGATATATCTGACATGTGATGCTAACAGAGCTTTTTATATGCAAATGCCTCACGATTTAATATATATGTAATCACTCATGGGTCAAGATTGGAATGCAAAGCAGACTTGTTTAGTATGTTTGTTAAACAGGGCATGTACGTGCATTGCTTCACAAATGTGTTCATATGAAGTCCAAATGACTTTGTTGAGTATCTACACATAGTTTTACGCACTCGGCCCCTTGTGTTTCACAAGTGCAGGCTGGAGTTAGACACAACTTCAGTCACTAACTCGTGTTATTGTAAATCCCGGCAGACACGTTAAAGGCTTTATAGTTATGAAGTGCAAAAATAAACTTTAACTCTGTTTCTGTAAGGGAGATTTTGCCACCAAGTTTCCACATCAAGATATGAACCCAAAAACCCCTCCAAAGACTGGGAATCAATGGATGTTTTTTGTGTAGTTGTTTAGTTTATAATCCTTGTCTTTATTTCACCAAGAAAAATCAATCGATTGTGGCTAGTCCTTGCCTGTATGTTCGATCTAAACACAGCCAAACAAAAACATTCAGTCAAAGTTCTGTTTCAGCTGATTTTTGGCGAAACGAGTCAATTTAGCAGTTTGAAAGAGTGACGTACCGATTACAGTCACACAGCAGCCAGATAGCTGGATGATTTATGGCCTGTGCTGCTTGGCAAGAGATGAGAAATTACCGCGTGAGAGGGACTACAAAACTAAAATGACTTAATTATTGTCGCTGTGGTTTGGACAGAGGCATTTTTTCTTGTGTCTGATCGCGTACGATTTGTTAGAAATCTGAAGAGGGCATTGTTGTAATTTTCAAGTAAAACCTATAAGGACTTTTACAGGCGTTTTGAACTTCAGTGATTGTGAAGTATGAGATGTAAAGGGCCAGAAAGAACTTTGTTCTTGTTTGTGCCACAAGTAATAGTAAAAAGTGATGCATCATGCACCTCATATATTGCTATAAACACACGCCAGACTTAAATTGAGTCGAGACAGAGGAGATCATTGAACTTCAGCCAACGAGAGTTTCTTCAGAGGCGGTTATGTTTGAAAGTAGAACAAAACTAATAAGATGTCAGTTGCCACAGACGGGTTCTGTGGGTACAACACTTTTTTTTTTGCATGATGTCCCTCTGAATTACAAGCTACATAGTACTAGCCTAATTTTTTATTCATGAAGGACTGCTTAGAGATGATTTCACTTTAAGGATTCACACCAATGTTCTATTCCAAAAGTGTGTTCCAGATTTTAAGATCAGTTTTTGACATTCAGTTTGCCAAAAATAAATGTTATCATCGAAATTAAAACCCATTGAAAAAGTCTATACATTTCTCAAATTTAGATTTTTCATCTAAGAAAAAAATTTGGGAAACTCATACTTTTGTCCATATGTCATCTTAAAGTTTTTATACTTATCCAAACTTGGGAAAAAAAATCAAATCAAGCTCCATAGTTTTACATCTCAAAGCACTGAAACAAATATGCAAACATCTTTGCTCTCAATAGTGCATGCTTTTATGAGAAGAATAAATTGTAATTCTGCAAAATGTTTGATGCACAGGTGAAAGCTGATTATTGCTATCCTTGGACATCTGCCATCATATTACTTCATTCAAACAGAATTTTTATTTTTATTTTTTTGTATTTCTGCCTGTTTTCATCTCTCGTTCTGCTTATTAACCCCAAACAGATTGGCAATGTAGGCCTTATTCAAGGGGAACTTAACACCAGCCACAAAGACGTGAAGCCATGCTCACAGCACAGTGAGAACTTGCTACGTGACAGCATTAGCATGGTAATGTTTGGCAGCGTTCTATTCAACAAGTGTAGTTAGCATTCAAACAGTTGGTAATTGGTGTTACGGAGGCCTCACTGGAATGTTGGTTGATCATCAATCAAAGCAATTTTTGTTCACGAGGACCTTTCATAAGAGGCTGAGGAACTGATTCATTACAACGCATCTTGTGCAGCTCATGAATATGTGTCCCAGATTTCATCTCTTTCATCAAATATTTCACAAAGAACGGCGACCATTAAACTCACTGAGACATTAGAGGAAAAGTGAGAGTTTACAAAAGCCAGGCATATTCCTCTGAGGGCCCTGGATATCTAATGTAATCGCATCCAATGTCTGTGGTGAACTTTCTTCTGGAACAAAGTAGAACAAAGTCGCTGACTGGCAAAACAAAGCAAGGCTAGTATCAACGTTCTGCAAGCACTTCTGCTAGCAAAACCACAAATTTAGTTTTAACTGTTCAAGGAAACACTTTGTATTCTAGTCACAAGGTAACATTAACAGTCCGGAAGCCTCCAATTGGACCAGGATGTGGAACAAGATGGTAAATATGTCACTAACCGATCCACAAAACAGGATGCATGCACATGTAAAGGCTTCCTCTTCATCGGGTCTGATTTCCTAGTTGGACGTTGACAGTTAACTCGTTTCACAACCTCAGCAGGATGACTCACCCTGACAAACTCTGGGACCTCAGGAGAGGCTAGCAGGCAGCGATAAAACGAGAAAGAACATCTGAAAGCATCAGAAGCAGAAGTTGAATGACCCCCGGGATCATCCCTTTGTCGAAGCACACCACCAATGACAGACTTGTAAACAGTTGAGACAAGGTCAGAGAGAAGGTCTTAAATCTGAGCCTTATCTATATGACAGACGGCCCAACATAAAAACCAAAATATGGCCGACATCAACAGCCGCGCAGTGGAAAAATATTAACAAGTACCCACAGAGGGAGATTAAAGAGCCTTAATGACTGCTAAAGCGGCGACTCGTGTGGCGTGGGACAGGCAGTATCACTAAAGGCGAACCATGAAGCAAACAGCTTAACAGCACTTCAAAAAACACTTATCTATATCAGAGCAATTAGAAGCGGGAGTAACAGAAGTTAAGTGGGATGTAAACAGGTTGAGGCTAGAGAGGAGGATAATAAAAAATGCGATAGAAAAGTCAGGAAAAGGTGTTGGTGGGGCAATGGCCTCATCAAGTCAGTCATTCACCTGTTGATTCAGTCACCATTCTCAGCATTTATCAACCGAACACAGCATGCTAATCCCAGATGATCCTATGTGTCGTATACGCTGAGTATAAATTATTGCTATGGAGTGTTTTGTGTTGGATTTGACAAAGCTTTGCAATACACACACAAAAGGAAGGAAAAATTAACTGGTACATCACTTGAGAGAGTAGAGTGTAGTTACACAGATTAAGAGAGGGATCATTTGCAAAGAAACATGAGACCTGAATTTCCCCCTCCCGCAATGTCCCAATCTCCATGCAGAGAGAGCTGCGGTACTCACTTTTCTTTCTTTTCTCGGACTTCTGTCTTTAACCTGAAAGGGAGCAACAGAAATACAATGTTAGGACACAATGAGCTGCCTGTTCGGCTGGTGAACAGATGCGCGTCAAAACCATCGAGGCTATACTTCAGCACGGGGTTGACACACATTAATCTTCTCAAATCACGTTACATCACTGCCATGACATTTACAAGAAACGGTGCTAAAACTAGCTTCCACTTTCAAATGCCTTTCATTCAACTTGGTCAATGAAACAAAGCGGTTGGGAAACAAAGCAGATCAATGTGGACTCAGGCACGGGAATTGGGGGGGGGGGGGGGGGGGGGCGGGGGGGGCGGCCGGGGGCGGGCGCCCGCCGCCAAACCCCGCCCCAAATGCGACCAAAGAGGGTTGTTTCCCATTTTG